>SKCR01044774.1:0-58266 GCA_019454045.1 Zanthoxylum bungeanum
AAACTCCTTTGCTTTTGATCATATATTGTCCCACTTATTTATGGGTTGTTTTAAGGTATAATGTTATTATAAAACACTGCACAATATAAGAAAGATGACATGATTACAGTCTTTTTCAAATAATTCATTACATAATTATAAAAATAATTACAAATTTTTTTAATAAGAGAATACAACCACCTAGCACCACATTGCCCTTCCGTTTAGGCGCCGCCTAGAAGGTATATGTGCTAGGTGTTCCCTCACTACCAGACTCTCCCTCACTGTCAAACGCTCCCTCACTGCCTGACTAGCTCCTAACGTTTTTTAAAATATTAGATGAAATGGAATGGAATGGAATGTAACTTAAAAGATTTAAAAATCATTGGTTGGATTGATGGAAATGGATGAAGATAATGTAACAAAAATGATGATTAGGTCATTGAAAACGAACCGCCCAAATTGAGAGGTTGAGAATGAAACATAACTTTAAAAAATAACATTATATGTAAAGATAAATTTGCCCCTTAAAAAAATAATATTAAAAATACAATTGTCTTTAAAACCTATCTAATTACATTTCATTCCTATTATTTTGTAATTATAAAATAATATTTTGAAAGATTACATTATAAACCTATCATTATTTTATTATAAACTATCAACTTACATCAATATAAATATAGTCGTAGTTAAGGGGAGGTAAGTGAAAATTACCAAGAAGATTCTTGAGCATTACCTTCGGCGTTAAGGCAAGTATCCGATCCAAGTGAACTCAAATACATAAAACAAAACCCAAAACCCATTGATTTGATTCATTATACAAAAATCAACAGGGATCGGTTCAAGCAATGGCGCTGCAGTGGTTAATACTGACTTACGTGGTGGCAGCGGAGGCTGCAATAGCCATTATTTTGACAATTCCCTCACCCAAGCTCTTGAAGACCCGTCTGGTTTCCCTAATCTCTCTCGTTCTCCAACCAGCCCTCTTTATAGTTCCATTTTCCGGTTTCCAGCTTCTGGGTAGAGTTTATATTTCTTATTCTTCTTTTTCTTTTTCTTTTAATTATTATTATTATTATTATTATTATTATTTAGGGTTTCGATTTTTCTTGATTTTTAGAACTCAGTTATGGTTGTTGATTTTTTTGTCCAGATATCTATTGGAAGAATGAGCATCGCTTGATGTGCACTTCTGACGTCTGTACTGCTGCTGAGAGAGATCGATACGAGAAGTCTGTAAGTGTGTCTCAATTTTACTTATCAATGACTTTCAATTTTATTTTATTTTTTAAAATTATAGAGTTATGAAATTGTGTCTAATTGGATTGTTATATATGCTACAAATTCCAAGAAAAAAATTGATCTAGGATGTGAGATGTTGTAAAAGCTTTAGTTTGTTTTTGTGGGTGAGGGAGTAGCTTGCAAAATCTTTATTATTGTTCAAATATGTCTTAAATTGTTGATGAATAATTGTCAAGAGAGTTCTTGTTTTTGAATTTAAGAAGGTCTTGTAAGAAATTGTTTCAGGAAGACAAGTGAATTCAATATCTCGGTGAGCTTTAGCTTTATTCTAGTAGTACCTACCTGTTCACTCAACTATGTTTTCTCTTATTCTAAAGCTATTTTTTGCTTTCCTTAACCAAAACCAGAAAACCATATAACCTTTAATCCTAAAAGTTTCTCTTTAACTTCCTTGAAAACACAAAATGAGACTGAATGGAAAAATCAAGGTGCATCCCTGAAGGTGATTGTTAATTTGTTAGCAAGACCTTGCACATATTTTAGCACTGTGGAGGATTGAGGATTTATGTTCATGTTATTCATATTTTCATTATCTTCCCTTTTTTCTTTTTTTACTTCTTTTTCTCTCCTGTCTCTTTTCATTTTCCCTTTCCTGCCTCATCAAGTCATTAATGTGCTGTGTCATGAAAGGCAATGAGAATCATGCGTGTGTTTGTGCTAGGTGCGGGTGGAAAAGCAGTGAAAATCATGCTCTATAAGTGTAGCGTACAAATTCAAGTTGCTTTGATGAAAAATGTGTTTTATTTCTTTCTACTCTGTTCATGCTCTTGAATTAACATTCAAATAAGAAATCCTTTTGCTATGAGCTGATTTCCTATATGATAAAGGAAAAGGGAACTGAGAGAACTCTATAGGCCTGACTTGCATATTTACGGGATGAAGGCTTGAACCCTATTTTGTGTTGAAATTTTCAGTAAGATTTATCCCATTATGAGTCAAATAACATAAGGCATCAAAAGGTCACACTAAGTGAAATCACTTTATGAGATTTTGGTGCACCAAATAGCTCACTGATATATGGTCGCTAACCAAATGAGTTCACATGCATTGATGCCCAAGTTGAATGGATGCTTATGTTTGGTTGATCAGTTTGCTACCTTAGTTAGAGAGAACGTTGTTAATTTTTTCTATTTTGATGGAAGACGCCACCTGATGTAAAAGTGATCAATGATCATTGTCTGCTCTTCCCTTCAATCATTTTTAGCATCTTAACTGATCAGGAGTTTCAAGTTTGTCAGCCAAGAATGATTGCAACATCAAGGACACAAGTTCATCTTATCAACTTTGGAAATATTTTAATCTTAGGAGTTTAGAGATATGACATGTTTTGGTCAGATTTATTACTTCTTCCTTATATATACTATATGGGGTGCCTATTGCTATGATTTTCAAATGGTGTTTCGAGTTGCTGTTCTAGATCTGAAAGCACATCTAATAGCATGTCTTATTTAGATAGGATTTGTTATTTGAAGTAGAATTCTAGTTTCGCTTTGCTTATGTGTTAATTCTTACGAATAGGAACTTAAGTTATATTTCTGTTATAGACCAATGAAAGAAAAATATAATAAATGAGTAATCCTCTCTTCCATTTCTTCTTTATAATTCTTTTTCCCCTCTATCTCTACCTAATTTCCATTATTTGACTATCTCCGCTCTGTCTACCAAATTTCCATTATTTGTGTATCTACTTTTAATAATTTTCTCTAATTTATGCTCTTCTTATTTTTCCTTTTCAATTATTATTCTGCCTGAACACTTTCTCTCTTTCTTCTCCATCTTACAGCATTTACTCATTTTAGGAATGTAGCATCCAGAAAACTCTTTACAGTGTTTGGCTTGGTTCCAATGACTGTTTCTGTAAAAACAATGTTGTTACATCAGTAGTCAATTATTTAAAAGTATAAGAGTATAAGTAGTCAATTATTCATAACTGTGAGTTATATGTGATAATTAAATGTCTAGAGAACTCCAGTCATTGTGATTTATCATTTATGGAATAAAAGTAGGGAAAAAAATCAAAAAAATAATGTTTTTATTGTCAAGATCAATTTCCCTTGTGGTGAAAAGATGAGATGTTAAATTTTTGATGATCAGAAGCTCCGATCTTTATCTGTTCATAATGGCGTACTTGATCCAAAGAGATGTCTAGTATACTTGATTTTCAAAGTAGACATCTCTTTGATTTTGGCCTATATTAAGTCACTACAAATAATCTATATTTGATTTTGGGACATCTCTTTGATTTTGGCCTATATTAAGTCACTACAAATAATCTATATTTGATTTTGGCCTTTATATGAGAAAATCAAATATACTAGACATCTCTTTGGTATCATGTGACTTTCAAAGTAATTATTATTTGCTGTATTAGTTGTGCAGAATAGTTAGGAATTTGATAATTTCTGAAAATTTGAGCTATTGCTTGTTGAAACATTTGCTGCGGAGGGAAATGAATGTAGATGATTTGTCGAGAAATGGGGCATTATGATTATACAGGATTTACTGTAAAAATCTGTGTATCTCCAAGGTGATTGAATGAACAGAGGTAAAAAAAGCACAGAGCGAGCAAAGTTTCATCCTGTTTTGTAATTTGATCGTGTACTTTATTAAGCATCATTAGATAAAGAAGCCTTGATTCTTCTACTGATTGCACTATTGATTTTTCTCTCAGAATTCTGACACAACATGCTATGCTTGGTAGTAAAGGGCACAGGCATTATAACCCATGATACAATTTCATCGAGGCGTTTACATTTTCTTTTCAAAGTTTCCTTGCTGATACGATTGTTCTAATATACTTACTGCCTAGGTGCCTTCTGCAGATCTTCAAGGCTCAAAGGAATGTGATTCTCTGTGCTGCTGCATGCCTTCTCTACTGGTAGGTGCAGTAATCAACTAGTTTGCTCTTAAGAAACGTCCTTTCAAGTGTGCATGATTTGTTATATATACATTCATAATTCGTGTGCCTTTTTGGTTACAGGTCTATCTACCGCATTTGTAAGTATTACAAGGATATTCAACATTTGGAGGAAGTAGAAAAGAAATACAAGGAAGAATAGCTTTGTCATTTTTGGCCAAATCTTTAGAATTTAGTTTATATAATTGAGTTGATTAACGAATCATAGTATGTGAACTTGACATTCCATTCATGCATTTCTTGTAATTCTTGTATGTGCTGGTGTGTTATCTTTCGTTTGCTGCGATATGTAACAAGGGGAGCTACGCCATAAATATAACTTATCTATCATAAAGTGTATCTCGTGTTTTTCTTCTTATTCACTTGTTTGTTTGAGTTTGGAGAAGGTGGTGTTAAAGCCAACAGACCGAGCACCTTGGTCCTGAGGTTGGTGATAGGATCCCGCTTTGTCTACTGACTATATTTTTAGAATCCTCATCTCAACTTTTCTAATATGCCGAAAGCAAAAGGGATATCACCTGGTTATTTGCATTAGAAACAACACTTTTGTGAAAAATTCGAATTCTGATCGAGATTTAGGATCTGGTATTAAACACGATTTAAGATGTGTTGATGGTGTTTTCAGGCACTACGGCATTTTAGGATAACACATCAGGGACAAAAAGTAATCCCCTTCCTGATCAGAGCATTAAAATACCGACCCGGTCACATGAGTATCATAAAACAGTTGGAGACCGAGCACTTTTCGTCAGAGACCGAGCACTTTCGTCAGAGACCGAGCACTTTCGTCAGAGGCCGAGCACTTTCGTCAGTGACCGACCACTTTGGGTCAGCGACCGGGCATTAATAAGATCGGCAGAAGCATTCCTAGCTCGAAGAACCATCATGACCGACCTCATGAAAGACCGACCACCACCACGGCGGACGTGCTCCAGAAGATAAGAAATCTTATTCCGACCGGATAAGATGTTTAATTATCCTACTTCCATGGGGTAAAATTAACAAGTCAATATCCTAATAGGATAAAGAGAGTAAAGATAGTCTTGATTAGGAATTCTTATGAGAAAAGAAGAATTGGATCAACTAGGAGTCCTTTTAAGAAGAGAAAACCATCTACAGGAGGAAATCCTTGTATTAAAAAGAATCTGATTACTTCTCCATTATAAATAGGAGGGCAGAGCATGTGTAAAAGGCATCAGAATCATTATTGAAAAACTTGTAAGCTCAAGAGATATCAGAGAAGCATATCTCAGCAATAAAAGTATAATTCAGTTTGTGTCCGTGGACGTAGGTCGGATCCAAATCCACCGAACCACGTTAAATCTCCTTGTCGATTGGCGTATTTTCCGTCTTTTGCTAAGTTTGCTTTTGGTTTCCTCCATAACCAAACAAATTCACAGTTGAAGGAGGATTACCTCGGAGGTGATATTCCCATATTACCCTGAGACCAAAATCCACCGTCAACAGTTGGCGCCGTCTGTGGGGAATCCTACAAAAAGCAACTCGCGTAAAGACAAATGGCGGAAGGCGGAAACCAACAATCATCAGGGAACTCAACTGCAGATCGGATGGAAAAGATCGAGGAAAACCTTAGGAAGAGTAGGGAGGAAAACCAAACTCTACTAAAAACCATAGTAGATCGGTTGGAGAGAATGGAAGGAGCACACAACGGAAAATTCGAGGCTGGGACTAGCCGACGAAGGAATGAGATAACAGAAGGGAAGAGAATTATCGATGCAAGCGAAGACAACAGGCCCCGGAGGAGGGAACCCTACAGGGTGAGATCTGTGGTGGTACAGAGAGATTCCCAAATCGAGGACACGTGGGAAGAGGAAGATGACGAAACATCACCGGACTCCTCCTACGGTAGCCCTCACAGTACCCGGAGAAGAGGGAAGGAACATACCGAAAAGGTGCGAGAAGACGCCGACCCAGAAAAGCACCACTCCCGAGATAGCAGAAAGAAAAGAAACCACGGGGGGCGGCATGGAACCCAAGATAGCGACATGAAATCTTGGTTACGGGAGGAGCTGGTCAAATGGGGAGTATACCCCAATACAAACAAAGGGAATGACCAGGACGCCAAAGATGAGTCCCCCCTCACGGAAGAAATAAGATCAGAGAAATTCCCAAAAAGATTCAGTATGCCCAACATGGCACCATACAAAGGCCATACCGATCCCAAAACCCACATTGAAGGTTTCGTTCTATTAATGGAAGTACAAGGGGTAACCGGGGACGCCATCTGCAAAGTATTTCCGCTCACCCTGGCCGGACCGGCCATTCTATGGTACAGAAGCCTAGCCCCAAGAAGCGTCAGCAGCTTCGCGCGACTGAGAGAATCATTCATACGCCACTTCAAAGGGGCCTGTGTCCCCAGAAAAACAATTGGAGAACTCAGGCTCATGAAGCAAGGAGACGATGAGCCCTTGAAAATATTTATTGAAAGGTACCATAATATGGTACTCGAGGTTGGAGGGTATGAATCCCCCGAGGCCCTGGAAAGCTTGAAAGGAGCCTTGAGGTCGGAAGGCTGTGGACCCATCTAAGGATCCAAGACACCCCGGACTACGCCACCGCCCTGGAGGTGGCCCGGAAGTTCGTTTTATTAGAAAACGAGGAGAAAGTATCCCGAAAAGGGAGCACCATCAGAGATAGGACCGCAAGGGAGGGCGCCCCCCGCCGAACAGAAAGAGAATCCAGGAGACCACACCCGAAGCAAAAAGAGTTCAAACCACTCCACCGGGACAATCAAGAGAGAAGAGCGCCAACCCAAGTAAACCATGTGGTCGGGGAAGAAGCATACATCCCCCTAAAGAAACCACTAAGACAAATTATCATGGAATCCAGGGGAAAGGTCTCTTAGTGGAACCCGACCAAAGGAGATTCCCACGGACAGTAGGAATCAAAAGGCCTACTGTATGCACCACAATTCCAAGGGACATGCAACAGACGGATGTAAAGACCTGCGAGAGCAAATGGAGGATCTAGCACGAAACGGGTATCTGAACAAATACATTGACCACGAGGTCATGACCGCCCGGCAAAGAGCACGTGGTCGCCAGATCAACACCATCGCAGGGGGAAAAACACTGGCCGGAAACTCTAACCGGTCAAGGAAGGATTACAGCAGAACCCGAGGACCAGATGTCTTAGAGACAGAGCAGGACACAGGGCTGCAGGGAGCCCGGTCGGTACCAATAATGTTCACTGATGAGGACGCCCGAGGAGTAAGTTTTCCTCATGACGACGCATTGATAATCAAAGCAATCATCAGCGGATCAGAGGTTGACAGAATCCTGGTAGACCCCGGGAGCGCGGTTGACATAATTTCCAGAGAAGCACTAGACAACCTAGGGGTGGAATATGCAACCCTGACCAACGATAGCACTCCCCTATACGGTTTCGGAGGGTCAACTGTCATCCCACTGGGAAAAATACAGTTGGCAATAACTGTCGGGACGCACCCTCGGACCCGGACAATCATGACGGACTTCACCGTAGTAGACTGCATGAGCAGTTACCAGGCCATCTTCGGGCGGCCCTTCATGATGAAAACGAAAGCAGCAATGTCCTGCTACCACCTGAAATTGAAGTTCCCCACTCGGGAAGGGATCGGAATTGTGTGTGGAAGCCAGAAAACAGCCCGCAGCTGCTTCGCAACTCTCTCACGAGAAACTCTCTGCATCACCGCAGACAACCGAAAACGACAAAGGAACCAGGGAGAAGAAGAAGAAAACGAAAGCCCAGGCACCCGGCCAAACAAAAATGCCCGACTCGCCGCAGCCGAGGAAACAGAAGAGATAGAACTTTACGGACCAGGAAAAAGCATAAAGATAGGGGGAGGCCTGAGCAAATCTATACGACAAAGTCTTCTAGAATGCCTAAAGGAATACCCGGACATCTTTGCCTGGGGATATGATGACATGCCAGGGATCGACCCAAAGTTCATCAATCACCGCCTGGCGATAGACTCATCCCGCAAGCCAGTCAGGCAAAAAAGAAGGAACTTCAATCAGGAGAGGAGTAAAGTAATAGCAGCCGAGGTCGAAAAATTACTAAAGGCGAGTCTCATCAGGGAAGCAAGATACCCTGATTGGGTATCGAACGTAGTATTGGTCAGGAAGAACAACGGCAAGTGGCGGATGTGCGTCGACTTCACCGACTTAAACAAGGCGTGCCCAAAGGACAGCTTTCCTTTGCCAAACATAGACCAACTGGTAGACACCACAGCCTGTCAAGGATTGCTGAGCTTCATGGATGCTTTCTCCGGGTACAACCAGGTCAAAATGTGCCCGGCGGACGAAGAGAAGACCACCTTCATCACGGATCAGGGGCTCTACTGCTATAAAGTGATGCCCTTCGGACTAAAAAATGCTGGGGCCACCTTCCAAAGATTGGTGAACAAAGTCTTCAAACCACTCATTGGCATTACAATGTTAGTTTATGTCGATGACATGATAACAATGTCAAAAGTACCAGACAACCACATGGACGACCTAAGAAGAACCTTCAAGCTTCTGAGAAAACACAACCTGAAACTCAACCCAGAAAAGTGTACCTTCGGGGTAGCCTCAGGGAAGTTTTTAGGCTACATGGTAAGTGCCCGAGGAATTGAGGCGAATCCACAGAAGATCCAGGCAATACTGGCCCTGAAGTCTCCCAAAACAGTAAAGGAAGTACAGAGTCTGACCGGTAGAGTGGCTGCCCTCAACCGGTTCATATCACGGGCAACTGACAAATGCCATCCTTTCTTCAAAGTAATCCAAAAGGCAAAAAAGGATGTCGACTGGACGGCAGAATGCGAAGAAGCCTTCCAACAGCTGAAACAGTATCTGGTGCAGCCCCCGCTCCTAGCTAAACCACTCCCAGGAGAAACATTATACCTATATCTGGCCGTTTCGGACCGAGCAGTGAGTTCAGTACTGATACAAGAGACCGACAAAATCCAGAAACCTGTCTACTATATCAGCAAAGCCCTCTTAGACGCCGAAACCCGGTATCCATTACACACGAGCTAGTCGCTCTTTCATTAGTCACGGCGGCTCGGAAATTACGGCCTTACTTCCAGACCCATCCCATCAAGGTATACACCGGCCATCCCCTAAAACAAATTCTACAGCGGCCAGAAGTTTCTGGCAGATTAGTAAAGTGGTCGGTAGAACTGAGTGAACATGACATCACCTACCTCCCAAGAGCAGCAGTGAAAGGACAAGCACTAGCAGATTTTGTCGCCGAATGTACCGACCCCCAGATTCTGGCTATAGACGAAGACAGATGGGAAATGTCTGTAGACGGTTCGGCCAGCACACAAGGCAATGGCGCAGGAATCGTCTTAAAAAGTGACAAGGGAGAAGAAATCTTGCTCGCCCTGAAATTTGCTTTCACGGCAACCAACAATGAAGCAGAGTATGAAGCAATACTGGGCGGTTTGAGACTGTGCACAGTGCTAGGGATCCAAGATGTAGTAGTAAGGAGTGACTCACAGCTGGCCATTCAGCAACTGAAAGGGGGGTTTCAGGCAAGAGAGCCTAAAATGATGGCCTATCTGACCGAAGTACAGAAAATAACGGAGAAGATGGGGGATGTAAGCTTCGAACAAATCCCTCGAGAAGACAATTGTGAGGCAGACTCCCTGGCACGGCTCGCCTCTTCAACAAAAGCCGAGCACCCCAGGGTGATCCCCTTGATTTATGTCCGGGAGAGGAGCGTGGGAGAGTCCGAAGTGGAAGTTCTAGATAAAGAAAGCCAAGCATCGTGGATGCAACCCATCAGAAAATACTTGGAAACAGGAGAAACACCAGAGAACAAAACAGAAGCCCGAAGGTTAAAATACAAAAGCATCAAATTCTCCCTAATCAACGGGATACTCTACCGGCGGGGTTACTCAGTCCCTCTATTGAGATGTCTTGCAGAGGACGAGGCAAATTATGTGCTCAGAGAAATACATACCGGCATCTGCGGAAGCCACGCCGGAGGCCGCTCAATTGCCTACAAAGCCTTAAGACAAGGTTTTTACTGGCCGACCATGCACCAGGACGGCATAGAAGTAGCCCGCAAGTGTGAAGGATGCCAGAAAAACGCAAACCTCCACCACCAACCAGCCGAACAGCTAACACACACTGCTCAGTCCCTGGCCATTCGCCCAGTGGGGACTGGACATCATTGGGCCAATGCCGCAAGGGAAAGGACAGGCGAAGTATGCCATCGTAGCTATAGACTATTTCACTAAATGGGTGGAGGCAGAACCATTATCCACCATAACAGAGAAAAGAGCCACTGAATTCCTGAGAAAAAATATCGTCTGCCGGTTCGGGATTCCCCGAGCCATCATCACAGACAACGGGAAGCAATTCGACAGCAAAGGTTTCAGAAAGCTCTGCGAAGACCTCCAGATTGCCCTAAGATTTGCCACACCGGCCCATCCCAAATCAAACGGCCAAGTCGAGGCAACGAACAAAACCATTAAAGCCAACCTCAAAGCTCGGCTTGGATCCAGCAAAGGCTTATGGGTCGAAGAATTACCAGAAGTACTATGGGCGCACCGAACAACCTATAAAGACTCCACGGGAGAAACCCCATTCTCCCTGGCATACGGATACGAAGCTGTCATCCCGGCAGAGATCGGAGTAGCTTCCCACAGGGTCCAGCACTACGAGAGCAAACAGAATGAAGGACTTATCAGAAACCACCTCTCGACCTGATCGAAGAAAAAAGAGAGAGGTCGGCCATGAAAACTGCGATCTGCCAACAAAGGATGGCCCGTTTCTACAATAAAAGAATTCGGACTCGCGCACCTTCATCCCGGGCGACCTAGTCCTAAGAAGTCACCCTAAATACTCGAAAACCGGAGGAAGGCTCCCTGGGTGCCAAATGGGAGGGGCCCTACAAGGTGGTAAAAGTGATGAAACCAGGAGTATACATCCTAGAACGACTGGACGGCACGAGACTGAAGAAACCATGGAACGCTGAGATGTTAAGGAAATACTTTCAGTAAAAAAAAAAAAAAAAAAAACCTGCCCTTCCTTTTATCTGTCTACAGTGAGAAGGGCAAGGGTCAAAATGCAATTGACCCACCAGAGAGTTGTAAAAAATGTCCCCAAAAATAAATAAAACTTTTATTTCTCACCCGCCTTTCTAAAAAAAAAAAAAAAAAAAAAAAAAAGAAAGAGAAGAAGAAGAGCTCAGACACTCATGGATCCCTACCCACTCGGTCAAATGGCTCGGGGCTGGACTTCATTCCGCCGAGGCGATTCGATGTAATGGATCCGTGGGAAAGCATAGCTCGGGGTCGGGTTTTAGTCCCACCCCCGAGTCCCTCCCCCCGAGTCACTCTTCTGGTCTGGGGATGGGACGTTCCCCCAGAGTCATCTCTTTCAGCTCGGGGTCGGGTTTTAGTCCCACCGAGTCGCACTCTTCTGGTCTGGGGATGGGACATTCCCCCAGAGCCATCTCTTTCAGCTCGGGGTCGGGTTTTAGTCCCACCGAGTCGCACTCTTCTGGTCTGGGGATGGGACATTCCCCCAGAGCCATCTCTTTCTTCAGCTCGGGGTCGGGTTTTAGTCCCACCGAGTCGCACTCTTCTGGTCTGGGGACGGGACATTCCCCCAGAGCCATCTTTCTTTCGGCTCGGGGCTGGATTCGTTTCGCCGAGGCCACTTGGTTAATCGGCTCGGGGCTGGATTTTATTCCGCCGAGGCCACTCGATGTAATGGATCCGTGGGAAAGCATAGCACGGGGAGAGACGATGCCCCCGTGACGATTGCTTGCTCCAGTGACACCGGACCTAAGGAGGAATATGCCCTTGGTATCCCGGGCACTCTTTGATCCATTCATCATTTGGATCCGGAGAGGCGCAGCACGGGGAGGCGTTATGCCCCCGTAGCGTGCACCTGCTCCAGCGTGGTAAGGAGGAGCCCTCGCGTAAAACGCAGGCTCCATAGTGACCTGACGTACAGAGGAGGTGCCCTTACCATTCAAACGCTCACCTGATCCAAATCCTGGTTCGCCAGGACGCTGAATTGAAAGATTCAGAATTGTGTTTTGGAGGCCTCAGACGGGACGCTGCTCTGAGGCATCCGTGCTGTTATTTACATTTTAAACGTTTTGCTTTGGGACAAGTGCTAAAGTCACCCCCACATTTTTATTTTTTTTATTTGTTTTTGTTTTTTCACTGGTCTGACAAGGGGACGCCCATGCCAGATCCGGTAGGGCTTCAAAGGTTGATTCACTTCCCTTCTGAATAAATCCCAAGGGGAATTCGGCTCGGGGCTGGATTCGTTCCGCCGAGGCCACTTGGTTATTCAACTCGGGGTCGGGCAACGTCCCACCGAGTCAGCCGCTTCGGTCTGGGAGGTAACATTCCCCCAGAACCCAAGTGTCTCGCACAGCTCGGGGTCGGGCAACGTCCCACCGAGTCAGCCGCTTCGTCTGGGGAGATAACATTCCCCAGAACCCAAGTGTCTCGCACAACTCGGGGTCGGGAACGTCCCACCGAGTCAGCCGCTTCGGTCTGGGGAGGTAACATTCCCCCAGAACCCAAGTGTCTCGCACAGCTCGGGGTCGGGTTACGTCCCACCGAGTCAGCCGCTTCGGTCTGGGGAGGTAACATTCCCCCAGAACCCAAGTATCTCGCCCAGCTCGGGGTCGAGATACGCCCCACCAAGACAGCTCCCCGGACCGGGGACATAACAATCCCGCGGGTCCATGTGCCTCACTCTTCACTAAGCAAAGAAAGAAATAAATAAGACATGAACACATAAATATATAATTATAATGTTATTACAAAAAAAGACAACAGTGTACATAGGGCCCCGGTAGGGTTACCCTTTCTCATTCATCCCGCGCAGGGGCAGGAGCTTCTTCCTCTGCAACTTCGGCGGCAGGAGGAGGAGCTGCAACTTCGGCGGCAGGAGGAGGAGCTGCAACTTCAGCAGCAGGAAGAGGAGCTGCGACTTCAGCACCAGAAGGAGGGATCTCAAAACAGTCCTCGTCCACGACAGGAACCCCCGATCCCTCTTCAGGAGGAACTTCAGGAGCCAGAATGACCGAGATGGGAGCAGGATCCATCACCTTCTCAGGCGGGGGAGGGATCCACTTTTGAAACTCTTCCTCGGAAATCTCCCCCTTACAGTAACTGATGGCCGCGTAGATAGGGTCCATATTCAGGCTCGGCAGCACCATCGGTATTATCTCAGCACAGTCACCAACTCCCTCGAGACGGATGGCCTCTTTCTCAACCTCGAGATCAGCTTCTCTCTTCTCCAGCTCAGTCTCTCTCTCCTCGAGATCAATCTCCCTCTCCTCAAGCTCGGTTTTCTTCTTCTCAAGACTACCTCGGGCCCGTGCGACCTCCTCGTCTTTGTTCTTCAACTTGGCCTCAGCACTTGCTAACTTCCCCTTCAGAACGCCAACTTCAGACTGGGCAACCTTCAGGTCCTCCCTGGCATTATCAGAAAGTTTCCGCTCCAGCACAGCAGCTGCTTTGAGAGCCTTGTTCGTTTTGAAACTCTCAACAGCGGCCGCCTCGAGATTCCTGATCGTCTCCTCCCGGTCAGCCAACTTTACCTCTCCACTTCGGAAAGGCGATTTTGAAGCCTTTGGGCCTGACCGCCCTCGGACAGTAAAGTCAGAAGAAGACTCTTGTTCTTGGCCATAAGGTAGTTGGCCTGCACACAAAAGAGAGAGGAAGAAGTCAGATACAAGAAAAGAGAGAACCAAAAAAGACCGAAAGGGGAATAAAAATACCTTCGCCATCTGAGAACTCATCTCAACCACAACCCCCTCGGGAGATATATCCTCGTACCTCGAGACCTCCCCCGGGGGAATCGCCTCGGCCAATTCATTAATAGCCGGCACCAAGTGAGAGGTGGCCTCCCGGATGCTCTCCCCCAAGTCATCCGCCCCACGGACCACAGGGCCCTTCCTTTGCCTGGAGGAACCTTCAGAGGACTTCTTCCCCCTACGAATGTCCTTCCTCTTGGCTGGAACAGCTCCCTCATCTTCTCCCTCCTGGGTCGGCTCGGCCTCCTCAGCCCCAAACTGACGCCTCCTCTTCCTAAGAGGTTTCGGCGAACTAGCAAGGCGAGCGGATCCTGATGATTGCACGCCAGAAGGTGATGACAGCCCCGAGCACTTGTTTGGACTTGTCCAGGAGATGTATCCTCAGCGAGGTCGGCCCGTGCCTGGGAAGTTTCAGCATGGCCGGCCTTCTTCATGGTACCGGCCAACTTTTCTAAAAACTTTGGCCTCTTCGACATGCCTACAAAGAAAAAAAGGAAGGAAATCAAGGACCGAGCATATAGCAAAATATCAAACATGATGAAACAAACAAGAAAGATCATTAAAAACAGCCATCAGACACCTACCTAACCGGCCAGATACTTCCGGATGGACGGCCTGAATAAGGCCCGACTCACAAAGGCCGCATCATTAATCAAATTCCTCAGGGGGCAGCATATCCCCGAGCCCAGTGAACCCGCCTCCGAACCTGGCGAGAAACCTTTGGAGCATCTCGCCAACAAGCTGGGAGAAACCAGAGAAGTCAGAAACCTAAAAGCTAAGAACGGGAATAAAGAAAGACAGGAAAGGTGTTAAACCCCTAACCTCCCGCTCTGAAAATATCCGGAACCGAGACGTCCTCCTCGAAAGATCTCAGGACCCGACCCCAGTCCCCAGTAGCCCAGAACCAAAGGTCTTTGAAGTTCTTGTTGAATCAGGGAGTTTCTGGACAAGGTTGGACGAGCTGTCATAAGTAGAAAGGTAATACCAGCCGTAGTGAGTCTTTGGGTTAGACTTCAAACGATACAACCTTTTCACCTCTTCCAAACAAGGTACACCTAAACCTGCCCGGTGCCAGACCACATATACACCGGCTAGGATCCTCCAGCTATTCAAACTCAATTGACAAGGGGCAAGCTCCATCTCGGCCAGCATCCAAGCGAAATAGCGTTGCATCGGCAGCCGCAGCCCACATTCAAAAAAGATAGGAAGAAGCGCCACCGAGCCCTCGTCAGGCTGACTAGCACGATCCATTGGACCGGGAACTTCTAGAGCAATATCTATTGGAATGTTGTATCGTTGCCGCAATAACGCCAGATCATCCTCAGTTATCTTAGAAGGACGGTTCATGTCCAGAGCCGACGGCCCAAGTTCTCCAGGCTCTGGGTCCTTCCGAGGAACCCTCTGATGATAGGAGTCATTCTCGACCTCAGAAGGGGTAGGGGTAGTGTCGAGATCTTCTACACTGGGCGCCCCTGAGCCCGAGGAGAGCTCTTCAGCAGGGAAAGCTGAGATTTTAACAGGCCTCTCAGAGGAAGAATTACTGTCAGACATCCCTGACACCCAGAAAAACAGAGAAAGGGGGAGAATCAGTCTACGAGAAGCTACCCACGGTGCCCGTGCTAAAACTAGATTTGGAGTCTCTAAAGAAGTGCCCTAAAGCAAAACACAACAAAACCACAAGTCTCTCCCTAAACAAAACAAACAAATAGAACCACGGCACACAAAAAAGAGAGAGAGAGAGAGAAGAAGATCGCCCAGAAACTTTTTTTTTCTTCTCAAAAGCAGAAGGATATAAGGTGAGGTGGTGTCCGTTCCTTAGGTACTCGGCAGCAAAGAAGGATGAAGACCACGGCTTGAGCTTCGAAGAACACGGAGATAAGCGGATCACAGAGAAAAGAAGCGGACGATTGCCAAAAAGAAAAAATGGGAACAGTGAAACCTTTTCTTTATATATAGTCATGACTGAGAGGCACATCACCGTCGGTTTGAGCGGGAACCCAGCGGATGTTTGACAAATGTCAAAAGTTAGAAGAAACCCTAAAAGCTGATTTGATGGGCATTTAAGAAGACATGATGGTTGTGCGTCTCGAGGAAAGACGAGTGAAACGACAAGAAGATTCCTTTTTACATTCTGAGACGACTACCAGCAAGCACAATCAGCACACTCTCTTCATATAGTTCCCGGCACCAACTAGCGCACTTGTTGGAACCGAGAACTAGGGGACAGATGTTGATGGTGTTTTCAGGCACTACGGCATTTTAGATAACACATCAGGGACAAAAAGGTAATCCCCTTCCTGATCAGAGCCATTAAATACCGACCCGGTCACATGAGTATCATAAAACAGTTGGAGACCGAGCACTTTCGTCAGAGACCGAGCACTTTCGTCAGAGACCGAGCACTTTCGTCAGAGGCCGAGCACTTTCGTCAGTGACCGACCACTTTGGGTCAGCGACCGGGCATTAATAAGATCGGCAGAAGCATTCCTAGCTCGAAGAACCATCATGACCGACCTCATGAAAGACCGACCACCCGGCGAGACGTGCTCCAGAAGATAAGGAATCTTATTCCGACCGGATAAGATGTTTAATTATCCTACTTCCATGGGGTAAAATTAACAAGTCAATATCCTAATAGGATAAAGAGAGTAAAGATAGTCTTGATTAGGAATTCTTATGAGAAAAGAAGAATTGGATCAACTAGGAGTCCTTTTAAGAAGAGAAAACCATCTACAGGAGGAAATCCTTGTATTAAAAGGAATCTGATTACTTCTCCATTATAAATAGGAGGGCAGAGCATGTGTAAAAGGCATCAGAATCATTATTGAAAAACTTGTAAGCTCAAGAGATATCAGAGAAGCATATCTCAGCAATAAAAGTATAATTCAGTTTGTGTCCGTGGACGTAGGTCGGATCCAAATCCACCGAACCACGTTAAATCTCCTTGTCGATTGGCGTATTTTCCGTCTTTTGCTAAGTTTGCTTTTGGTTTCCCCCATAACCAAACAAATTCACAGTTGAAGGAGGATTACCTCGGAGGTGATATTCCCATATTACCCTGAGACCAAAATCCACCGTCCACCACCGTCAACAAATGATATTTTTTTTTTATCTTGAATTTTATTTTTTTTGCCAAAACAATCCAGAATCTCCACCAAATTTGAGATTTCAAATCATTAGTTTTGGAATTTAATACGAAAAATAGGATAATTTAGATGAATTTTTTTTTTTAATCTTAAATTTATAGTCAAACGGGACCAAATTAATAAATCTTAACACATCCATATCCAATGTCAACTCTACATTTAACTTATCTATCATAAAGCGTATCTCGTGTTTTTGTTTTGGTTTGATTTTTTTTCCATTTTTTTTTTTATATATTCATTTATTTACTATGTGCAAGAGTTTGTAGAAGGTGGTGTTAAAGCCAACAGACTCGAGCACGTTAGTCCTGAGGTTGTGATGGGATCCCGCTTTGTCTACTGACTATATTTTTAGAATCCTCATTCTCAAATTGTCTAATAAGCGGAAAGCAAAAGGTATATCACCCTGGTTATTTGCATTGGAGTATAACATATTTTGTGAAAATTTCAAATTTTGATCGAGATTTATAATTCCGTAATAAATATGATTTAAGATGATTTTTTATCTTGAATTTCATTTTTTTGCCAAAACAAATCTAGAATCTCGGTAGGATTTAAGATTTCAAATAATTTAATTTTAAAATTTAGTACGAACAATACGAAATTTGGTCTTAAATTCACAGTCAAAACATGTCCAAAATTGTAAATCTCTTAACACATCCATATCCACTGTCAACTCTACTTATAAGTAGTCTTTTTGGCTTTAGAGTGAATGGCCCTATTGTGTGGGAATAGCAGTAGGTAAAATTTAATACGAGTTTATTTAAATCCGTACCGGAACTTCTGTGAAATTAAATTACCAACTTCTATTATATTCTTTGCAAGCATGATAATATTCATTATTAATCTGATTTAATTTGGCTTGGTACTAAATTCCTAGAACTAATAATAACGAGAAAGCCTTATATAGTGTTTAAAGTAATCGCTCTTACTATGAAATTACCATTTGAATGAGAAAGTGATGATATAGTTGTGTGAATACCGCCAAAGAATTTTCCAATTGTCACATGTTCGAACAAATATTTGGTGAAACAGGATAGTAATATAATCAACCTAACAAGTGCTATAAATTTTAGGGGTGGATAAAAAGTAATTGAAATTGAAAAATTGAACAGGAAAAAACCGAATTAAGTGACAATTTCTTTTTTTTTTTTTTTTTAAAAATTTTTCTATATTTTAATTAAAAAACTGAACCGAATTAGAATAATTTTTTAAATAAAAAAAACTAAATCGAATCGAATCAATCGAATAATTTAATTTATTGAATTTTTTAAAATCTAATCATATTATGTTTGTTATTTTATAATTATATTTGTTACATTATTTATGTAACATCCCCAGTACGAAGATATTACCGAAAGGATGGATATTCACCACCACCCTAGGCCTCTGACTATGACTTAACTTTCTCGATTATTCCTTTTACTATGTAACCATGACTGACACCTTCATGTTATAAACGTATTCATTTATATAAAATCAATGCTCATACACTATATTTATAGTCTTATGCACATTTGGACCCGACTCATACCAACATATTGCATTCTATCTGAACGCGAACGACAAACTCTACCTGATGATACTCTAGTTCACTGCAGTGATAACTCCTCTCCTCACTCCATGTCTCCATATCAACTATGGCTCACCAGATAGAGCTACATGCAAAATATATGGAGTAGGGGTGAGTCTATGATGACCCACTGAGTTGATAGGTAACATCCCCCTCTCGGAGATATTACTGGCAAGCAATAGGCTGATCCATCCCCCTGAGCCTTTGACTTTCTGACTATGATCATCACTACTAATCTCGTCTCAAATATAGACCCATCCATAGGGGCCATTTGCCCGACTCAGTATTTTAATACTCATAACTATGTACTTAATAACATTACATTTTATAACTCTGTCATGGACACCTTAACTTATTACACACAAGAACTCTATACTTATACCAATGTCTGATATTGATATTTCTTACTTCGACTCTGATTGAACTGTACCTCTGACTTGACCTGGTGGACCCAACACCCTAGTGACTGCAATCATATCCATCCTCTCGAGCTCGTCCTCAGAATAGACCTGCAAAACAGAAAATCACCGGGAGTGAGGGGGTTATATCGTTTGAAACGACCTAATGAGTGGACAGTTTAAAACGGAATTAAAATGCTTTATGAAGTATTTATTTTCTGAAACTGAAATCATCATGTTTTATAAGAAAACTAAGCTTTTCTAAAAACTTTCGTTTATCTAAAAATTATTGTTAATCTGAAAACACTCTCTTTCGTTTGAAGACAGAGTAATTTCTGCAAATCTTTTCTAGAAACTTATTTCTTTCTGTAAAGCTTTGAAATTTCTCATAATCCTGATTCTTCCGAAACTCTTTTATAAAAACTATCGATTCTGAAAATCTCATCTGAAAAACCACTGACATAAGGGGGTGTTACATATCATCCCGTCCCCCCAAGCCTAAGTAGTGCATTGGGGCATATGGTATCGTCGTCCCCCAAGTCACTAAACTAGAGACATGAGCGCTAATCAATGTTGCACTGCATCTTTGCCCGAAACTAGGATCTATGGAAACTGTTATCCCTAGTCCTGAACTACGTGGGCACATGTTACTGGATCTATCAATTCCAAGTTACATCTGAGGTGGGTTTTTTCTCCATGTCTCCAAAAAAAAAAATCATACTTCCAATATCCGTCAATTCTAAGATCAAAAAAAAAATTATTTGTATTGAAATCAATGACAATTCTTCAAAACACTTTTGAAAACATTGTCATTCATAATATAACTGAAATAAACTAGGCTAACGCCCTGATGTACTTAAAAGTAAGTCTCAATTCAAAAAACAAATAAGTAACTATCAACAACTTGAAAGAAAATATCCACTCTATAGTTTTGGAATTTAGCTAGCACTACTTACTTCTCACTATCGAAGAAAATTACGGTTACAGTCGATAATCTATAATCGATAAACTTAATTAAAAAAATGTTGTGAAATATGCTTCGGAACTAGACCAAGCTTCTCAATTCAACTAACTATTACACTACCACTAACTGAGTATTAATGCTTGTGACTGGCATAATATATGTATATATGCTGATACGAAAACCCTTAGGGTGCCCTCTAACATCCTTAGATGAAATTGAAATGGGCTAAAATTGATCCTGAGAAAAAGGTTACACGTCTCGACGCCAGATGTTAAATGTGTCATGACTCCCACACGAGAAAACCTAAGGCACAAATCATCTATTGTTCTGCATCGTGGCGCCAGGTTCTGAGTGTCACGACTCCCACTCGACTACGCGGAAAAACTGAGGTAGAGAGTATTTTCATATTCAATGTCATGACGCCAGATGCTGAGCGTCACGAATCCCACTCGAACACAGAACTGAGGCAGAGAGCATCTTCTTATTACGCATCTCGACACTAACCCATTGGTATCGCGAAGCTCGACACTAACCCATCAAGGCTTTGAGCCATTCATCTTTATCAGAATCATCCATTGCACTATGATAGGTCAATGGATCATCCATACCATCGCTAGATGCGACAATATGTTCCTCTCCAACCGCAAGGTAGCGATCAGTGTTTCCGTACAACCGCGTCTAGGTGGTAGATCATTCTGACTGGTAGATCATTCTGACGAACTTGCATCTGAATATCAGATGTCAAAAGTGTTATGTATTTGTCAACTGTTATTGACGATGGTGTGCTGGTTGTACCAGCAAGTAACACCTCGAGTAACACCTTACTTCGACGCTTGAACTCCCTCATGTAGTTCTCCTCTAGAAACGTAGCATTTGTCGATACAAATACTTTGTTATCATCAGGACTATAGAAGAATCCAACCATAGTCTCCTTAGGATAGCCTACAAATAGGCACACCTGAGAACGTGGCTCCAACTTTGTAGTCTTATTCTCTGGACACCCCCATATGCGGTAATGTCATAAACTAGTTTTATGACCATTCCACAACTTTAATGGAGTCTTAAAAATAGACTTAGATGAAACTGCATTAAGGATAGTCATTACAGTTTACAGTGCATATCCCCAGAATGAACTAGGTAGTGCGCTGTAACTAAACATAAATCTCATCATGTCTAGTAGGGTCCGATTTCTCCTCTCTGTAACACCATTTTTCTGCGGTGTTCCAGGTGTTGTGAGTTGGGATACTATCCCATATTCAACTAAAATTCCTTGAAATCCTTATCAAGGTATTCTCTTCCACGATCTGATCTCAGAGTTTTGATTGTCTTACCTAACTGGTTCTCAATCTCAGCAGGATACTTTTTGAACTTTTCAAAAGTATCTGATTTGTGATGCATTAGGTAAACATATCCATATCTAGAATAATCGTCAATGAATGTGACGAAGTATTCATAACCTTTTTGTGGTTTTACATTCATCGGTTCGTATACGTCCGAATGTATTAGCTCTAGTGGTTGACAGGCTCTCATACCATTTCTAGTAAAAGGTCTCTTGATCATTTTTCCTTCCAAATAGGATTCGCAGACTAGTAAAGTTCCAAGCTTTAACTGGTTTAAGGTTCCGTTCTTTATCAATTTATCTATCTGGTCAAGATTGATATGACCAAGTCTAAGATGCCGTAGATATGTGTCACCGTGAGAAATCTTTGGCCGTTTAGTTTTAGGTTTCTCAACCTTAAATATTTCAGCGTTGAGCAGTGACCTATGTGTTAACGGTCTTAACACATACAAGTTATTTTCTGAGTTTCCTGTGCATATAGTTAATCCATTTCTACCAATAATAACCAAATTGCTATTAAAAGAAACTGAATAATCATCATCCAAGAGATTAGAAACATAAATCAAATTCCTGCGAATACCAGAAATGAATAACACATTGTTCAAATTCAAATAACTATTATTTGTGAAATTTAAACTAGAAACTCCCACTGCTCTTGCTGAAATGGCATCCTCTGTCCCGACCCTCATGGTGTAGTCACCTTTAGCAAGCTCCCTCCATGAGTCAAGTAGCTACAAAGAAAAACAAACATGGTTAGTGGATCCAGAGTCAATAATCTAGGAAGATTTATCATCCTCCGCTAATAGAGATTTAATAATGAGTAAATCATATTTACCTGTTTCCTTTTTCTCCTTCAGCTCAGCATGGTATTTAAGACAATTCCTTTTCCAATGCCCATTCTTGTTGTAGTGGAAACATTTTCCATTGGGCATGGCATCATTGGAGTCTTTCTTGTTCTTATTCTTCATAGGCTTCCCCTTAGCTTTCATAGTGCCTTTCTTTTTCATCTTTGTAGATTTAGAAGACTCGAAAACATTTACCTCAACACCGGACTTACGAGGATCCACAAGCATAGACTTTTAATGGGTGAGCTCATTAAGTAGTTGGGTCAAAGTAAAGGTCAACTTGTTCATAACATAGTTGTTTTTAAACTGTAGGAAACTCTTCAGAAGAGTTTCCTGCATCATGGTCACCTGGCTACGCTCGTCAATACGAGCTTTATGGGTTTCAGCAGTGTTGACATAGGTCATCATCTTTAAGAAATGCTCTCGGACTGATATCCATTCCTTCATCCTAGCAGTCATCGCTGAGACCATGGCCTCATGGCGTTGACGCTCCGAAGGCTACCCAAACATGCCCTGTAATAACTCCATCATCTAAGATACTAGAGCCATAGGTTCATGCTTTGCAGCAAGAACCTCAGTCATCTCTGCTAGCAAGTAGCAATGTGCTTTCTCATTTGTTGCGACCCATTTCTAGTAGGTATTGCGCTCAACTTGGCAAACATTTTTAGCCGGTTCGGGAGGACTCTCCTCCGACAAGACAAATTTTAGGTCTTCACAGACCAGAATATCGTTCATGTTACTTTTCCATTTAACATAGTTTTCTCCCGTTAATCTATCATTTTAGAGTATGAAAATAATTGGAGAAACCATGGCTAAAAAATAAAATAAACATGCATTTAACATTCATTCATCGCATATTAAAATCATCAAATAATTTTGGCATAAAATTAAACATGATGCATGAACCATGAATAATGAATTAGAAACTTAAGAGAATTACTAAGCCACGTAAATCTATCATCCCACAAGTAAGTGCCGCAGTAGGGTAGGTAAAGTACTTGCATGATAGATCGAGACAATCTTAGTTAATTAATATATGCAGGAATAACTCTTATTCCTATATTAAACAACTATCGTTTCCTTCGATCAATGAATATTATTAACATTTAATTATTTCTTTGTGTATATGACCCGTCGTTTCGGGATTCTTGGACTTAACGAGTGAAGTGCCGCCGTATGGTAGGTCAGTTCACAAGATACATCTAGAATCTCTATCATCTCGGAATCCAAACCTAATATTGACCCAAAATGGACACCATCCGTAGGGGGACGAAAGCAAAGCCGTCTTAAGGTGCCTTTTGAATCTCATGTTTTCGGACTAACAACGGGGATCGCAGGATATACTATCGTATATCTCTCTCTCACTCACTATTATAAAATTAAGGTTTCTATTTATAAAATATCTAATATTTTATTTAACTAGTGTGGATAAATTTATGGCGGCTAAATCAAAACTTTTATTTACAGTAGTTCAACATTAGTGACCTAACCAATTTTAACTATTAAAATTTATGTCACTAATTTTCCATTAGTCTCTACTAATAGTTTTACTCAATTAAACTAATTTGATTAGAGTGGTATTAGTGACCTATTATATTTTAACTTTTAAAATATTAGAACACTAATAGGTTTAAAATTAAGAATCCTAGAAAGTCAAGATTTGAATTAAATTATTTAATTAATCTATAGTACGTGGAATTGTATCCCGATTGTAGATCATATTACCGTCCATTCGGATTCGGCTATGGAATTTATATTCGGGTTTCCATCCTATATACCAATGGAATTTATTATGCACTAATTAAGCCTAATATTTATTAGAATTCACATTTTAAACCATAAATCCAATTAATCTAATTAATTGATTTTCATGTATATCATATTCTAATTTAAACACTTTAAATTAGATAAAATCATATTTTATGTCTATAATGATAGTGCATCTAACAACATGTTATGGCATGTAAAATGCAAGAGTGGGCACCCAAAGTTATATGACATGTTATTCAAAAAATTCGAAATAAACATACATATAACATAAAAAATATTTTGCATTGGACCGGGCTCTTATATTTCCTATACTAATCTACTTAGTACATCAAATATACCAAGGCATCCATTGGTCTTCAAATCCCGCTTGAAGGTGGTGTTGGTTCCTTTTGCGACTTCGGCGCTCCAAATTACAATAATTGAAATTTTACATTGGAAAATAAAATACAAAAATTGTAAACAATGGCCTTATGGCCTTACATCCCAAAAAAAAAAAAAAAAATACAAAAATAAGAGCTGGAAAAATTTACGATCAATGCAAAATCTATTCATCACATGAAATAATAAAAAAATTCATCATATTAACATTATTTTGCGCCCACTCATTTAAACATGCATATTATAATTATAACTCATATAAATATATAAAAAAAAAATAGAAACCTTAAATGAAAAAGAGAAGGGTTAAGAACAATTTTCAACCTCGCTCTCGATGCCAATTGTAGGAAACGTTTTCCTCGCACAACGAAAGCGTCTTAGGCACCCAGATCAGACTTGAAATTTTTTACGCTCTTCCCCTCCTCCAGCCGAATGGAACCAGAAGGTATACTGAAATTTTACTTCTATTTTTGACAAAATTTTAGCCCTGAAATCGCCCCCGAATAGCCCCAATAGCAGCTCAAAACCAGATTATTTTAGCACCCGAAATGCACCCAACACTCTCCCAAACAGCCCCTGAAATTTTGTGGACAGTAGAGATTATTCTGGTATGATTTTTCACTCAAAAGTCAACCCCAACACAGCCCCAAAATTTCCCCAAGTGTTTCCCAAAATTTCGAATTAAATAAAATTCAAACCGAACCCCGTTTCTCTTGTTGTTTGAGCGACAGTGATCAATGACAATGCTACCGTGGGTGATGAAAGAATGAATGAAAGAGATGGATTTTGATTTTGTTCGACACCAAAAGAGTCTTTCGTACTATGTCTCACAACCAACGAAAACAAGTGTGGGCTTCACTCACACAAATTAAATCATAAACACTATAGAGATTTTTGTCACAATCAATTTATTTTTATTTTTCTTCTTTTTAGTTTCTCAACTTTTGAGAGAATGGAGAAGATGAAAGGTGGCTAGGGTTGCAATAAGAGGCTTGGCAAAATAGAAAAAGAAAAATTCTTTTTTATACTTAGGTTTTATTATTTCCAAAATAAAGAAAACCCTTCCCCTCCACCTTTAGCAATAATAGGCCAAGACATTATTCTCTTCATTAATTTGGTAACATGTAATATTAATTTCAATAATGGAATTATATGTTGCAAAACTAAATAGTTATTACCTTTCAAAAAGGTATAACTACTAAAATAAAGCCAAAGGTTTCCAAAACCCAAAATTTAGAAATTTCAAATTTAGCATTACATTAAATTATATCTTATATAATTTAATACATGTGATTAAATATCAAATATTTAATAAAATCACATATTAACCTTTTAATATATGATTAATAATATTTGTACCTTTGTGAGTATAAAATTAGACTATCCAATTATACTAAATCCGCTATAGGGGGACCAAATGGACCTATTATTCCGAGCTCCAATAATCTCGAAATATTAATTAAGCTCTTAATTAATCCGGTTATTCCATAAAAAAACCCAAAGTTATACTTTGTTGCCACAGATGATATATTAAGCCGAACCAAGTCAGCGTCTATCGATACAGTCACTATATATGAATTGACCTTCACGAGTATCTCGTAATTAGAGCTAGGTCATAATATCCATTATACCCCTCTAATTATTTTTACCTTAAGTACCATTGATTCTCTAATGAATGATTTATTCATAACCATTATGAATTTTACTTTTTCTATTCGTAATAGAAAGACTTGAATTTTCAAATCATTCAAGCACCGAATCAACCCTTAAGAAAGATACTCCTCTACTTCTCACAAGAAGGAGTGAACTCCATGTCTATATAAAACGTTACCAGCTACACAACAGACCATGCCCCCACAGTACGTAGCTATTAATCGGGACTGCTACTCCAATCTCACCTATGTAAATCAAAGGACATAGCCTGCCATTTAGGAGTTCATAGTACACTCAGGATTAAGACCAATCCATATATGACCATCTAGTAGATTGAAATGACTTTCTTTATTTACGAATATTATAAGAATGTCATTTCCATATGGGTCTAGTCCTATATGATCACATCATACAATGTGCCTACATTCTCATGTCTCTATATAGATGATCCTAGATCAAGGTCAACATACAAATATAGAATGGTGTTGGACAATTAGCATCACTATTTGTACAGAACATGAGGTTGTTGTACAAATTAACTATGTGACAAAGGAAATTACTTTTTTATCATTTGTAATTGGATTACTCAGATATATAAATGATAAAAGCCCTTATGATTAGTTCCGGATTAATAAGATATGAGACAGTATTAATCCACAAAGGTTTAATCATTAAATATCTCTAGTCGTAGTATTATTGAGAATGAACATCGATAATACATAATAGGCTAGTATTGCACTTGTGCATGTTATGGAAGTGTAACAGCATAGTTCTCATATATTTGGGTATTAGATACTCATGCAAGTGTAATAGAAGGTTCCGTTTACCAATGGTACGGAAACAGCTTCGCTCTAGATAAACCCCTCGGAATCCCATTGGTAGTATGACTATGTGTTGGGTTTCTAAGGTCATCCTAAGATCAAATCAAGCATGAAATAATGTGAATACTAAAGGAGAATAGCGGAAATATACTCACTTTGATCGGTTTGTAGAATTTGTGTAGAATAAAAATTTTCTCCGTTGGAAAGTCTCCAAGCTTTCTTTGAAGATGATGTCTAAGCTCCAAGCTTTGAGATTGATTCCAAGCTCTTGGGAATGGTTTCCCTAACACCTTTGAATAATTCTAGGAAGTGCTAGCTTGAAAGAAAGAAAAACAAATTTTCTTCCATTTGGAGAGGTTCACGGCATTTAGCAAAATGGGAGAGAGAGAAGTGTTTTTAATTTTTGTAAAATGATGACTTGTATTTGATTTCCAAAATCAAAAAAATAATTTATACCAAAATCAAAGTTGGTAAAAGTATATCACCTTTACAAAATGTGTAAAACAAGTTATCATAAAATCTCTACTAACTTTCATCAAATAAAGTTAAGTAAATGACTAATGATGTGACTTGTGATGTGACATCTGGGCCTCACTTGATTCAAAATCCGAGTGGGCCCGTAAACATATCCCGGGCTCGAGTTCGTTAATTCCGAATTAACGAATTTTCCATTGCGCCGTAATTAAATCAAATTTAATTAAATAATTGTGCCTAGCGAAATTACTATTTACGTCGCTTGTAAATTAATTCTAAATCAATTCGTTCGCCCGAATTAAAATACAATTTTAATTCCATTATGAAATCTAATTTCATTTAATATGTCGAATATATTATTTTATCGATTAATTCCAAATTAATCATTCTCTTTCTTCTAATAGTATTTTATTCCAGATAAAATATCTCCATAATTAATCCTAGATTAATTATGTTCGAATCATACGTCATCGGTGAATCTTCGGGAAGTGACCCATGAGATCTCTGGATATGTTGGTAGTAAATATGGTCGCCGGATTATCCGAACACGTGCGTACCCGGTACCACGTTCTTACCGATTTATGAGACATGGTTGGCTTCTAGCAAAGCGCCGTGCCTACCCAATTCTCTAGAAATATTCTTTTAAGGAATATGTAATCTTTTTCAGGAGTAGTATACGTAGTATTGCTTATTACAATCCAGTATCGGATGTCACATGCTAGGCCTAGGGCTGGATTATGTCTACCCCGTACGAAGCATATATCGAATCTCTGGTAACTAGTCTTTATAGTCGGATAATCATTACCTAGATATATTATCCCGATTACTGGAGTACTTAAGAGTACTAGTTCCGTGTCATACGTGATCATCATCCCCATATGACTGAAGTGATACTTCCATCTTGACACCATACCCAATACACCACGATTCTCAATATACCCAGTAGAGGCGTACACAAAACCTGTTAAAGCCCCAGACGACCAAAACCAAAGTATATCGATTGTCGCAAGTATTAGCGATGCAAGTCTCAGGTTAAGACCAAATACACCTACCCTGATTCGGATTCCCATAGACACATAGGCATACTACCAATGGGATTCCGATGGGTCTATCCAAGCGAAGCTGTTTCCGTACCATTGGTAAACAGAACCTTCTATTACACCTGCATTAGCATCCAATACCCAAATATATGAGATATATACGTTACGCTTCATAACACGCACAATTGTAATACTAGCATATTCCGCATTATCGATGTCCAGTCTCGATAATACAACGACTATGGATATTTAATGATTAAATCTTATTGGATTAATATTGTCTCATATCTTTTTAATCCGGAACTAATCATATAGACTTTTATCATTTATATATCCCGGTAATCCAATTACAAATGATAAAAGAGCAATTTCCTTTATCACATAGTTAATTTGTACAACAACACAATGTTTTGTACAAATAGTGATACTATGGGTGATAATCGTCCAACACTATGTGTCTATGGGAATCCGAATCAGGGTAGGTGTATTTGGTCTTAACCTGAGACTTGCATCGCTAAAACTTGCGACAATCAATATACTTTGATTTTGGTCGTTCAGGGCTTTAACGATTCTATGTACACCTCTTCTGGGTATACTGAGAATCGTAGTGTATTAGGTGTGATGTCAAGATGGAAGTATCACTTCAGTCATATGGAGACGATGATCACATATGGATACAAAACTAGTACTCTAAGTGCTATAGCCATCAGGGAAGTATGACTAGGTCATGACTTTTTGATCATAAATAGATTAGTTGCTAGTGATCCGATATATGTTTCGTGTGGGGCCAACACAACTTCAGCCCCAGTCCTAGCACGTGACATCCAATACTGGATCGTTATACGCAATACTATTTATATTAAGCCTGACAAAGATCTTGTATTCTGTAAAAGAATATTTCTGGAGAATTGGGTAGGCACGGTGCCTTGCTAGAGGCCAACTATGTCATGTAAATCGGTAAAAATATGGTACCAGGTACGCACGTATTCGGATAGCCTGATGACTGAGTTTACTGCCAACATATCCAGAGATCTCTTGGGTCGCATCCCAAAGATTCACCTATGATATTTGACTCGAACAATATGAGATTAATTAAGAGAGAGAAAATTAATCTGGGATTAATTACTGCAAGATTTAATTTGGGATTAGTTATTAGAGAAAGAATTAATCTGGGATTAATTACGTCGAGAATTTATCTGGGATTAAATTCGTCGAGAGGAGAGAATGCGATTAATTTGGAATTAATCGGTAAAATAAATTTAATAGTTATATTAGATTTTACTATTTAATTTATTTAATTGGGCTAAAATAATATATTAGATATATTAATTGAAATTTGATTTCAATACGGAATTAAAATTGGATTTTAATTCAAGCAAACGAATTAATTCGTAAGTGGCTTTCGTAATAATTTTGCTAGGCATTATTATTTAATTAAATCAGATTTAATAAGTCATGACGAAAAATTCATTTAATTAGATTAAACGAACCCCGAGCCCAAAGTGTGTTGTGTAAGTAATTTGAATTCTGAATTCAATGAGGTGGGACCCACTTACATACATCATCTAGTCATTTATTAATGGAAATTATTGGGATAATTTAAATTAGATTTACTGACCCATCACACCTACCAACAAAACCTTTACAATTAATGAATTTTAATTAATTCATTATTATTCTCTTTTTCAATTTTGGCCGAATGACCATTGTTTTTCTCTTGACTGGCCAAAAGCAACGTGTTGTTTTTCTTTGAGAAATAAACAAAAACAAATCTCTATGCTTTTGAAGTATATGGCCAAAAGAAAGAAACGCAAACTGACTTTCTTCTTTTGATCATGCCTAATTGGCCTCTGATGTTTAAGTTGAAAGAAAAACAATTTGCTTCTTCTTCTTGAAGCATGGCCGAATTAACTCTTCACCAAAATGGCTGATTGCTTCCTCTTCTGGCTGAATTGTTGCTTCTCTTGGAGAGCAAAATTCTACTATTTTGTTCTTGCTAACACATATGGGAGTCAAATGAAGGTGATAAGGATACTCATCAATAAGCTTGGAAGCTTCAGCAACCATGAAAAGTTTTGAAAGTCAAAGCCGATCAATGTAAGTTAATTCCGTAAATTTCTTGATTTATTCACACACTAATCACGCTTAGAGATCCCTTGGCATGTCTAGGACACTATCAAATAGACCGCAGCTATAAATAAACCACAAATAAAGTTCCCGCTTTGTTTGCTCTCTATGGACTATTTAAGATTACTAACTTCAAACTTAAATCCTCTTGTGTATGACACTCATACACTAAGTCTGAAGGCACATAAGTAATCAAGGGTATTTAAGATAATTTATTGTAACATCCCAGATTTTTGGGATTGTTCTAGAAGATTTCCGGACTGACGTTATAGTCTCGCGAATAGGATGTAGCAGAGAATAAGATTTTAAGCCGTGTTATACGAGTTGGAATAATATATTATGAGTATTCGTCACGTTGGAAAATGCTTGAGATCAAAAGTCAGTTGCGCGATTTTCGTAAAAAACATAAAGTTTACTGTTTTGACTACAGAATTAGCAGAAAAACTCCGATTGAGTTGATTCTTGATCCACCAGACTCGTTTTTCCAAGACGGATAACTTTCGTGTTGAACACTTTTCAAGAATCGCGCCAGAAGGGCTTCAAAAGCGGTGATTTCTGAAAATACCCTTCCTAGTGGGGGCATTTTAGTAAATTTCGGATTTAAGATATTTTGTTTTATTATTAGTAATTATTATTATTATTATCAGCAGCATTTACAAAAAAAAAAAAGAATCAGGGAGCCAAAAAATGAAAACAGAGAAGAAAAAATATGGAGGAGAGAGAAAAGAGAAGAGGGCCGACGGACGGCCAGTCGGCCACCCCCGGCGGCATGCGCCGGCACCGCCAGCCTCGTCTCCACCAGGCCAGCCACGTGGTGGCCGATGATTCTTCATTGGGTGGCCGGAAATGGCATAGGAGAGGGAAATAAGTCGCGGCAATGAAGTTCCCGATCCCGGCTCGTCGGTTGGTTTCACGACCCAAGCCACCTACCAAATCGAAGCTCTCAGCGAGTACTACGAGTGTGCGAAGTCGGTTTTACTGAACAGCATCCGGTTGCACGCGAAATGAGGAAAGAAGCATTGGATGAATAGTAACCAATGATGAACTGTAACTCCGATCGAAATTTCGATAGCACCAGCGTGTTTGTATGGCCGTTGGGAGTCTGAATATGGCCTCGTAATTTTGATCGGACCCGGATCGCGGGCTTTCGCTTAGTCAGGTAAGTAACTCATGCTTTGAATACTTAAGAAATTTAGCGTTTTTCGAAATCAGTAATATACAAAGTTGTATATATTTATAAGTATGAAACCTGCATACATATAAAGAGGAACGTAGAAGGAAGAAATAGTGTATCGATATACTCATGTACATGTGAACAAACGACTACAAGTGTGTGTGTATATATATATATATATATATATATATATATAAAAGTAAAGACAAGTATGAGTACATATAAATAAAGAGACACATATCTAGATATAAACTAGTATATGTATATATAGATGGATAAAGCATATGAATGATGTTATGTTTATGAATACATGTATATATTGAGACTTGGGTTTGGGGGTTGTAGAAAACTACACCCTAGGGAATGAGATTAAAGATGTAAATGAGATAACTATAGATTTATTAGTGATAAAATAAGTTATGTATGAAAGCAATGATGCTAGAAATAACTAGAAAGCTTATGTAAAATGCAAACCTGTAATGAGCATATTGGTACATGTGTTTAGTAACATAAGTATTGATATATGTACATAAGGTGACAGAGAGTATGGATGGGTAGTATATGCATTGCATGAGGACATACGCAAGTTTATGACATGAGAAAGTAGAAGAATGATAAAGAATGTGTGCATGTTTAGATAAATATAGACATGTATGAATGTAAGATAAATTTAGCATGTTTTAGTTTGAGCAAGCATTCTATTGCTATTCTGAGCATGTAATTTGTAAGATTGTTATAGATAGAATCATGACGATAGTAAAAATAATTAGGAGAAATGCATAAATGCATATGCATATGTATGTGTTAAGATTTTCAGAAAGTGAGTTACAGTTAAAAGTGTTTTTGAAATTTAAAGTGTTTTAAAGAAAAGTTGCAGTTTTGAAAAGAAAAGTTCTAAGTGTTCTCATTTGAAAGAAATGTTTTCCGAAATGTTTCTACGGTTTTATGATATGGATTATGATTTTATGGTTTTCAGGGCATGAGGTAAAACCTCACCCCAGTATGTAACTTGAGATACAGAGATGGAATTGACGGACAAAGACATGTGCACATGTAGAGGACTAGGGGGACGACGATACGTAACACCCCTAGATTCTAGTTTATGAGACAGGATGGAGGCATAGGATCATGTACCTGATCTCCAGTTTGAACTTGGGTGGTAGCATAGATCCGCACCCCCAGTTCCAGTTTGTGGCTTGGGGGACGACGATACGTAATGCCCTAAGACCACCAGTTTCAGGGCAGGTATGGCATGCTTTGGGGGACGGCGATACGTAACGCCCTAATGTCATGGGTTTGCATATCTAGCTCTAGGGAGTATAGGGGGACGGTGATACGTAACGCCTCCATGCGTCAGTTTTTTAGCAGACACTCAGATATCAGATTTTCAGAAAAGAAGTTTTGAAATATTAGATTTTCAGAAAACAGTTTTCAGAGATACATAATTCAGAGAAGTTTTAGTTTCAGATTTCAGATACAATTTTTTTGGATCATCAGTGTTTAGTTTTCAAAAGTCAGATTTTAGTAAACAGTTTTAGAAAACAGATTTTAGAGAAAGTTCTCAGAAACTAGAGATTTAAATGATGTTTTCAGCAAGCCTAGTTTTAAAAGAGAATTTCAAGAAGAGCTTTTAGAAAGCAGTTTTCTGAAAACTGTTTCCCGAAAAGGTTTTCAAGAAGTATCTTTCAAAATTATAATACATGTTATAAAGTTGAAATAGTTCACAAGTTATGCATATAAAACCATACATTCTAGTTATCATTTGGAAGCATATAATTGGCACCAGTACACATACATGGTTAGCTTTGTGCATTACATGTGTTGGACAATTATGATCCACAACGTCACTATTTGTACAGATCATTGTGTTGTTGTACAAATTAACTATGTGAAAATGAGATTGCACTCTTATAATTTGTGATTAGATCACCTAGATATATAAATGATGAGAGGTCCTTATGATTTGGTCCTTGATTGAGAATGATATGAGACAGTATCAATCAACGAAGGATAAATCATTAAATATCCTTAGTCAGAGTATTATCGAGATTGGACATCGATAAATACGTAAAAGACTAGTATCGCACTTGTGCGCTTTGTGAGGGCACAACGACATAGTTCTCATATATTTAAGTATTGGATACTTATGCAAGTGCGGTAGGAGGGTGGTTTCACCGATAGTACGGGAAACAGCTTCACTCTGGATAGACCCCCTCGGAATCCCATTGGTAGTTTGACTATGTGTCTATGGGAGTCCGACATCAGGGTAGGTGTATTTGGTCTTAACCTGAGACTTGCACCGCTAATGCTTACGACAATCAATATACTTTGGTTGAGGTCGTCTAGGGCTTTAACCGGTTCTGTGTACACCGATACTAGGTATATTGAAAATCGTAGAGTATTGGGTGTGATGTCAAGACGGAAGTATCACTCCAGTCATAGTGGAGATGATGTCACACAGGATACGGTATTAGTACTCTTAAGTGCTACGCGGCCATCGAGATATTGTGACTAGGTCATGTATATCCGATTATAGAGACTAGTTACAAGACATCCGACATGTGTTTCGTACGAGACAGACACAACTCCAGCCCCAGGCCTAGCACGTGACTATCCGATACTGGACCGATATGCACTATATGATGTATACTACGCCTGATATAGATCACATATTCCTGTAAGGATATTTCCGGAGAATTGGGTAGGCATGGTGCTTTGCTAGAAGCCAAACTTGTCTTGTGAATCGGTAAAACGTAGTACTTGGTACGTACGTGGTCGAATAGTCCGACTACCGTATTTACTGCCAACATATCTGGAGATCTCATGGGTCGCTTCCCAATGATTCACCAATGATGTATGACTCGCACTTTAATTAATCTGGGATTAATTCGTTGAGAGAGAAAATTAATCTAGGATTAATTCGGACATATTTTATCTAGGATAAAATATCAATAAAAGAGAGATAACGATTAATTTGGAATTAATCGGTAAATTAATATATTGGATATATTAAACGAAATTTGATTTCGACGCGGAATTAAAATTGGATTTTAATTCGGGCGAACGAATTAATTTAGAATTAATTCGTTAGCGACGGGAATAGTGAATTCGCTAGGCGTAATCATTTAATTACGACACGACGGATAAATCGTTAATTTGGAATTAACGAACCCGAGCCCGAGATTATTTACGAGCGCATTCGCATTTCGAATTCGAGTGCGGCACGTAAATTAAATAAAGCGTTAAATCATTAGTCGCGTCAAGTGTCATATCGCTAGTCATTTCAAGCGTCAAATCACTTGTCACTTTGAGTGATGTGACTTGACAACTTGAAAGACTTGATGTGACTTGATGGATTTGTGATGTTGGAGTGTGGAACACTCAAGGTCATTAAAATGGATTTAATTTGACTTTTTGAAAGCAAATTAAAAGGAAAATCATTTTATTATTTTGGAAAATATATATTAGAAATGATTACACCATTTGACTAATCTAATAACAAAAACATCTTCTCTTTCTCTCTACTAAGTTCACGCCCAAGGCAGTGAACTGCACTGTTTTGGCGTGAATGATGAACCATTTTGGGCCAATTTTGTGGCAATTTTGGCAAGTGCTAGCACACCGAGAGTTATACAAAGGTGTTAGGGAAACTCACCGACGAGCCGGGAATCAAACGACGAAGATTCGGAGCCCAAATCTTGGATTCTTGAAGACTCAAAACTGAATTTTTGAGCAGTGGACTGCATGCAGTGGGCGCCACTTTGAAGGACAAAAACTTGAAGTTTTGTTCGTCGTTTCATTTCAACCGATCAATGTAAGTATTCCGCAACTTCTTTGATATGTATTTCACACATCTTCATGCTTGTTTGATGATCTTGGGACCCAGATTTAAACCAACAATGGCATCAAGAGCCTTGGTTCAAGCATGAAACTTTTAGGGCTTAAAATTGGGTAAACTTGATTTTGAGCATGTTTGATGAAATTGGATGATTTGATATGCTTAATATCTGTTTAATTAAGGATTGATTGGATCAATTTGTTGAAATTGTGATTGGATCAAATTTCCCCAAAAATTTCATGTTGGCCGAATGTATAAGGTTTTTTGAATTCTTGGAATTTTTCATTTTGATTCATTGGATGAGTTTTAATGATGTGTAGGATGATGTTAATTTGAGATTGAATTGGATTAAATTTTGAATGAACAAAAATCCCCAATTCCTTATGTTGGCCGAATGGTATATGCCCTAGAATGTCTTGGAATTTTGATTTTTTTAATTCATTGGATGTGTGTTGAAAATCATTCGGGATGAGGACTTAATATCGATTGTGAAATTAATTGGATTGAATTCGAATCGGATAAAAAGTCCCTCTTTGGCCGAGACACTTTAAGCATGTAAATGTGTTTGATTTTTCATCAAAGTATGTTGGACATGTGATGATGATAAAAGCATGATTTATTGGACTAATTTAATGTTTTGGAAATATTGATTTAGGTGATTAATCATGATATGCACTTTAGGTTAATTAGATTATGAAATTGGATTTTATGAATTTAATTATTGGGCCTTAAATTGGATTTGGGCTTTTAAAGTTGTAAATGGACTTATTGGGCTTTGTTGTACAAAGTTGGATTTAGGCAAATTGGATTGGATCCAATTGGGTCCAAAACCACTTCCGTTAAGCCCAATTGCGACTTAATGAACCTTTGAAGTTTAAATGGGCCTAATGGGCCAAGATTGATTTATGGGCTTATGGGGTAAATCCCGGATTGGATTTTGGTTACTCGGTTTGACTCGAGTTGACCAAAAGTCCACGCCTTAAGAAATCAATTAAAAGCCCATTAGACTTTAATTGAATTGACGTTGGACGTTAATCGGTCTTTGAGACGCGTTACGATTAAATTTGGAATTTAAGTCGTAAAAGGTTTATTATTAAAGTGTGATATTTAATTTGGAATTAAATAACGAATTAGAATTAAATGCGTATTAAATTGGATTTAATGACGTAGTTTAATTCAATTCGAGAATTCGTACTTTGAGTACTAATTCACAAAACGAGTTTGACTCGAACAAAATCAAATCGTTGTTTGAACATTGGATGATCACTAATTATCAGATTAATTAATTTGATTAGATTATTGATAACATGCTTTGTGTGAATATGGTTGTGATGAATGAATAATGTATATCGGATGGATATTACTCGGGTGGGGGCAATTTTGGAAATTGTTGTAATAAATTCGATTTATTAAATTGGACCTGCGTGTCCAGCCTTATCACCTCTCTTCTCTTTGTATTATCTTCTCACCTATTCCCCTCAATGTAAATGAGGTTTCTTTAGAAGTGTAGTGTAACGGGTAGAAGTAATACAAGTGCTAGCATAAGAGAGAGAAATGGAGAGATTTGATCTAGGATCAATGTGTTAAGTATCCATCGCATATCATTATTATTTATTTTCATATGTGCTTTCTATGTATTTAGAATGCATGTTTAAGGGTGTATGATGATGAGAGACCTAAAAAGATAATAAATTGGTAGCCAATTTGCACGCGAAAAACCCTAATCAAATATCATGCGTTTTTCCTTCCATTGAGTGATTCTTACTCAAGATCCGAGATTGGCATTGGGTTGTTGGCCAAAGTCAAGCCCTTTGTCCGTCAAAGATGTGTTTGAATCACGAGAGTTTGTTCCATATCGGTGTCTTGTCCAAGTTGTGGTTTGTTGGCCAAAGTCAAGACCACTTCTTGTCACTCGACATTGATTACGAAGCTTTCCATGGTCAATGGGTCGCGCTTGACTGGGATCATTAGGTTTGTTGTGCCAAAGCCAAGGCCTAGTTGATTCAGAGGAAAAAGGTTAGGGTACATATTGGATATGTAGGCATATATAAGATATATGTTTCGGACTTGGATGTCCACCTACCGGACCTAGGAATTGGATTGGATCTAATTGATCTTAGAGATCTACCTAGTTAATTATCATACAATTTGTTGGCCAAAGTCAAGATTGTGTGACATTTAACGGGATCCTAGCCCACTAGGAAACACGGTTTCCCGAGTACTCGACAGAGGGTTAGAGGCTCGCCGAAAAATAGTGGGAGGCAAGAATTGAATTTGCAATATTCGTTCAAATACTTGCCATACGCGCTCAAACAAATATCACTCGTCAAATAATTAAAATTATTAGTTGGACTAATATTTAATGTTGTTTTAATAATATAGTTAGACTATATTCAAATAAATTCAATAAATAGTTGATTTTATAATTGGATTATAGTAATCAATATAATTGAATTAATATTATAGTTGATTAAATAATTGTATTATTGTAATCATTATGATAAATAGTACCTGAAATAATTGATTAAATAGTTGGACTATTAAAATCAAGACACATGTGAAAGATTGGACATTTAAATATAATCTTGGATTACGATATTTAATGGTTTAAATTTTCAAATTGGGAATGAAATTTCAGGATGGTCCTGGAAATAAATAATAAGTTACTTTATTGGATAAAATAACCTATTATGCCTTAGCCCAGAATTAAGCAAATAGTAAGCATAATCTTTGGAAGATTTTGTGATAATGACTTTAGTGCTTAATTCAATATACTTGTAATAAATCTATGTTTAGATTTAAGAAGTATTATATTTGCAATTAATAATTCTTGGAGAATTAATGACTGTTCTCAAGGAGATAAAGTCAAACTTTATAATTAGATAAGTAGCGCAAGGCGCACTTTACGTCAATATTCTAGAAATCCAAGGCTTGGCCAAAGACTTCTGAAATGTAGAAAAGAGTAAAGGCAAAATCATTATCATCTTTTGGAAAGATAAAAGGACATATCCCAAAGTGACTGCCGTTTGGATATGGCAGACACGAAGGAATTAAAGAAAAGGGAAAGATTTGACTTTAAGGACGTTTGTCAAAATTATGTCCATTACTAGTATTAAAATTGGATTTAAAATACTTAGTATGGTACATAAAATATATGTATTGTTCAGAATCTGCTGTGAGCAGGATACTGACTTCAAGCTGAGGTTAATCTGCGAATCGGAAACGGGACGAAAGTCGCTGTTTCGACCATAGATACCTAAATTTAGGAACTACCTTCGGGTATGTACTTAAATTAGGAAACTGTTATAATGTAACTAGTTAGACTAGAAATATTATCTATATATCAGTGTTTAATCCATTGTGGATAAACATTAATATTCTTGAACACTAAAGTGTTTTATTATATAAAGATGACATTGAGATAAACACATTAGATGTGAATAACAGCATTTATATTTTGAATATAATTAAATCTCAAACATATAATATGACAAACTAATATTTTGAATATAAATTAAATCTCAAACATATAATATGACAAACTAATAGCTCATACTGATCTGATCAGATGAAATTATTTGTGGCATTGTTGTCTGGGACACAATTAAACAAGAGTCGTATATCCACAATTTTGAAGAGTGGGTACTAGGACTGATTTGATTATTCAAATAAAGTCTACGAATCTAGTTTATTGGGCAAAGTGCCTAAAACACTATTTACTTGGTAAAAAGTGTAAGTGCCACCGATCTGTTAGCCCTATTCATAGTGAAGTAAGTGGGCCCATATCTAGCTATGCTAGATGTGGATGTGAATGTTTCGTGACCTTAACGGATGTTGCATCACGCTATGGTTATGTGTTTCTTTTAAAGAACACAAATCGAAAACTTTTAGAGTTTCGGCACGAAATAGACAAACAGATCGGCTAAAGTATTAAACCGTCACGGTAAGACCGTAATGGAAAATACTTAAGCAATAAGTTTCAAATATACTTGAAAGAGTATAGTATTCTTTCAAATGAGGACTCCTCCTGGAATACGTCAGTTTAACGGTGTGTCCGTACGGAGAAACCGAATTTTGTTGGACATGATAAGGTTAATCATGAGTCGCTCTGAGCTACCTTTTCCTTCAAAGATAAGCACATAAACAGTGCAAAACTTATTTTGAATAAGGTTCCATGTAAATTCTGTTTGACAGACTTCATATTGGATATGAACCGGAAGGAAACAGGGTTTCACACTCCGGAAGATTTGGGAATGAGGGCTTACGTTTGGATGATACCAAACTAGAACCCAAATCGGATAAGTGCCAAAAATTGGTTATCCTACGGATACCATAAGTATTGTACTTATACATCTCACCTGAGAACAATTAGAACTAAGAGGATTACCGATATGCAGTGGTAAGTGGGAGGATGGTATAACTCGATGAAAATCGGAGTAATACTGTTTCAGGCACGAAGTCCTTAATGGAACACAAATAGTTCATCAAGGATGAAACTATACCATTAATCTTCGTATACACAAGAAATGCGTAGATCGGAGAGAATCAGAAAACAACCGGGGTATGGGTTTCTGATCTCACCTCATAAAGATGTCAATCTTGTTGAGGTATACCAACCGACTACGTATGAGGAAGTGATACAATGGTATCGACTCCCTATTATGGCAAAGTGCCATGAGTCCCAAATGGATTCCATGTATAACAACTATGTTTGGATACTAGTTGATATACCGTAAGGCATTGTGCCTATTGGTACTGTAAAAGTCTTCAAGGAAGACATACATGGAAGGTAACATACAAACGTACAAAGCTAGGCTTGTAGCGGAAAGGTATCGTTATCAACATTGTGTTGATTACGGTTCAACCTTTTACCTGTTGCCACGGAAAATCCATTTGGATAATGCTTGCTGAAGCTGCACGTTTCATTTATGAAATGTGTCTAGTAAAAGATCAAAATCGCTTTCCTTAAACGGAAACCTTTTGGAGGATGTTTAAAACATCCTGACGATTTTGTCGTACTAAAACAAGTAAACGAGGTTTGCAGGTTATTCGATCCATGTTTGGATTGAAGCAAGCATTAGGTTCTTGGAATCATCGTTTTGATGTAATCATAATGGTCTATGATTTAATTCAAAACGAGAGTGATTCTTGTGTATATAAGGAGGTTAGTGGGAGCGCACTGACAATGAATGTCCTGTATAAAATAATGATAACACATATTCATTTCTTGGAAATGAAATTCCCATATAAAACAATCGGCGAAAGCTTGGCTTTCGAAGTAAATTCTCCGTGGAATTCTTGGGAGTAACAAGCATTATTCTAGGAATAAAGATCTACTGGGATAGATTAAGTTGTTAAAACTCTGCGAGAACTCGTACATTGAAAAATGTACATGACCTGGTATCTCATACGCTTTGAGCATATGGATTCACAATCAGGCCAATCCAAGTGATAGTCACTGGATTGATGTTAAGAACATCCGTTAGAATCTTAGAGATCTAAGGATGCTGTCTTAATCTGTGGAGAAGGAGAACTTGAAGTGACTAGGATACTACTGCAAGTATCCAAACCGATAAAATGACTGAAAGTCGCAAACGGTACTATAAAGTTTGAATAACGGTACAGTGTGCTGGAAATCTTCCAAGCAAGATACTGTTACCGAATAAACAACAAATACGGATTATTATCAGTTGAGGCAGTTGAGGCAGTAATAGAGCCATTTAGGTCGATAATAAATCTAATTAGATTAGATATAGTTCTGTTAGCAGCTGAGCTAGGCGTCAGCACATGCTAAAAAATTAATGGTCTCATCAACGATCCAGATACTACTTCGACTATTCATCTGATTCGTTCAGATCATACATCGTGCGATGTGATGATCGTATAAATCGCGTCAGACGATAATCATGGAAATCCGCTGACGAAAACCTTTTCTCAGTAATTTGAGCGAACCGTACATAGTTCGGGTGTTAAACACTTGAGTGACTGGCTATAGGCCAAGTGGGAGATTGTTGGACAATTATGACCCGTAGCGTCACTATTTGTACAGATCATTGTGTTGTTGTACAAATTAACTATGTGACAAGGAGATTGCACTCTTATCATTTGTGATTAGATCACCTAGATATAAATGATGAGAGGTCCTTATGATTTGTTTCTTGATTGAGAATGATATGAGACAGTATCAATCAATGAAGGATAAATCATTAAATATCCCTAGTCAGAGTATTATCGAGATGGACATCGATAAATACGTAAAAGACTAGTATCGCACTTGTGCGCGTTGTGAGGGCACAACTGCATAGTTCTAATATATTTAAGTATTGGATACTTATGCAAGTGCGGTAGGAGGTTGTGTTTCACCGATAGTACGGGAAACAGCTTCGCTCTGGATAGCCCCTCGGAATCCCATTGGTAGTTTGACTATGTGTCTATGGGAGTCCGACATCAGGGTAGTGTATTGGTCTTAACCTGAGACTTGCACCGCTAATGCTTACGACAATCAATATACTTTGGTTGAGGTCGTCTAGGGCTTTAACCGGTTCTGTGTACGCCTATACTAGGTATATTAAGAATCGTAGAGTATTGGGTGTGATGTCAAGACGAAAGTATCACTCCAGTCATAGTGGAGATGATGTCACGCATGATACGGTATTAGTACTCTTAAGTGCTGCGCGGCCATCGGGATATTATGACTAGGTCATGTATATCCGATTATAGAGACTAGTTACCAGACATCCGATATGTTCTTCGTACGGGGCAGACACAACTCCAACCCCAGGCCTAGCACGTGACTATCCGATACTGGACCGATATGCACTATACGATGTATACTACGCCTGATATAGATCACATATTCCTGTAAGGATATTTCCGGAGAATTGGGTAGGCATGGTGCTTTGCTAGAAGCCAACCTTGTCTTGTGAATCGGTAAAACGTAGTACTTGGTACGTACGTGTTCGGATAGTCCGACTACCGTATTTACTGCCAACATATCTGGAGATCTCATGGGTCTCTTCCCAATGATTCAACAATGATGTATGACTCGCACTTTAATTAATCTGGGATTAATTCGTTGAGAGGGAAAATTAATCTAGGATTAATTTCGGACATATTTTATCTAGGATAAAATATCAATAAAAGAGAGATAACGATTAACTTGGAATTAATCGGTAAATTAATATATTGGATATATTAAACGAAATTTGATTTCGACACGGAATTAAAATTGGATTTTAATTCGGGCGAACGAATTAATTTAGAATTAATTTGTTAGCGACGTGAATAGTGAATTCACTAGGCGTAATCATTTAATTACGACGCGACGGATAAATCGTTAATTTGGAATTAACGAACCCGAGCCCGAGATTATTTGCGAGCGCATTCGAATTTCGAATTCGAGTGCGGCACGTAAATTAATTCAAGCGTCAAATCATTAGTCGCTTCAAGCGTCATATCGCTAGTTGTTTCAAGCGTCAAATCACTTGTCACTTTGAGTGATGTGACTTGACAACTTGAAAGACTTGATATGACTTGATGGATTTGTGATGTTGGAGTATGGAACACTCAAGGTCATTAAAATGGATTTAATTTGACTTTTTGAAAGCAAATTAAAAGGAAAATCATTTTATTATTTTTTGAAAATATATATAAGAAATGATTTACTCCATTTGACTAATCTAATAACAAAAACATCTTCTCTTTCTCTCTACTAAGTTCACGCCCAAGGCAGTGAACTGCACTGTTTTGGGCGTGAATGATGAACCATTTTGGGCCAATTTTGTGGCATTTTTGGCAAGTGCTAGCACACCGAGAGTTATACAAAGGTGTTAGGGAAACTCACCCACGAGCCGGGAAACAAACGACGAAGATTCGGAGCTCAAATCTTGGATTCTTGAAGACTCAAAACTGAATTTTTGAGCAGTGGAGTGCATGTAGTGGGCGCCACTTTGAAGGACAAAAACTTGAAGTTTTGTTCGTCGTTTCATCTCAACCGATCAATGTAAGTATTCCGCAACTTCTTTGATATGTATTTCACACATCTTCATGCTTGTTTGATGATCTTGGGATCTAGATTTAAACCAACAGCATGTTCATATAATAGTAACATTTCATGAAGTACGAGAGCATAGTAGTATGATCTTATTTAAATATATTTTTTTCGATGATGATTGTATGAGTTGATGCTTATTTAGAAATAACGTATTGTAAGAAGGTTAGATCTTGATGAAATGATTATGTATGCTTTTACACATGATTGGTAATAGTAGATTAGCGTTTAACAGAAACAAAATTTTAATAAAACCGATTTGATGATATTTCAAGACAGAAAAATGAAGAAGTCATTATAATTGTCTAACCTAGACTAGCTCAGAGTATACAGAAAAGCAAAAGGGAAGTATCAGAGTGACACAACAGAAGTGTGTTGGACCTTGACCTCCCAGTGGTAAAATAGAACTTAATATATTGAATAAGAAGGATTAATATGGATATAGAAAACAGAAATTAAGTGAGTATGTGAGTGTTCAGATGAAAAGATCAGTAGATAGTTATACGGAGATAAAATGGATAAAAATTTACATAGTAAATCAGACTCGTAAATATTTGTATTGTCACATAAACGGTTTAGATTAATATAGAAACATGACTTAAACTTTGTATATATTTTTTCGCTCAAGTTATGAGCATGGTTGCTTACATTTACATCTCATTTGTATAAGTGATGTAATAACTTAGTTTTATTTTTGAGTCCTGGCCGGAGGCCAATTACTTTACTTCTGTTCTTTGAGTTCAGGCCTGAGGCCTTGCAGTTGAGTTTCCGGCCTGAGGCTGAGATTGTTATGTTCTTGTTGTATGTGGATGCTGGCTACAGGCCATGTTTCATGATGTTACGAATACATCATGCCGAAATTTCGTTAGAATCAGAGGCTTATGGAGATGGGTTCAGCCTGTCTCCTGCCGGTAGCATCCTGGCCTAGGCGGGATGTTACAAAGTTGGTATCAGAGCATGGTTTAAGAGTCAGAGTCAGTAGTATGGTCTAGAAGTTAGTGACTGCAACTGTGGGGATCCAATTGTCGGAGATTATCTTCAGTTTGGTAAAAACCACATAGGTCTTTGTATGTATCTTATATGATTATTTGATATGATATGATTGTAATGTTCAGTGCTTTGATCACTTGGATATGAGTCTATGGGTGACTCATTTGTTGTGTATAGATTAGCTATCTTCGTATGGGAAGATATTGGGTTAAGTTAGTACCATTGCGGCCTTTTTAGATCAGAGAATTAGCATGAATAAGATAGAATCAGTATAGGGCCCGAGTGAGGCCAGAGGATTTGAGATAAGAGCCAGATCAGTATAGTCAGAGATGAGAACCATACCAGTATGGCTAGTTTAAAAAATTATAAATAGACTGTTAAGAATCTTAGTTTATGGAAAGTGATTAGTTCAGAGTTGAGATAGAAAAGTGATATCAGTAAAGTTTAGAGTAAGATATTTTCGTACATGCGACCAGGTTTGAATCAACAGATATAGGGACGGAGAAATTTCGAGAACGAAATTTTATAAGGAGGGGTGAATGTAACATCCCAAATTTTCGGGATTGTTCTAGAAGATTTCCGGACTGACGTTATAGTCTCGGGAATAGGATGATAGCATAGAATAAGAGTTTAAGCGATGTTATACGAGTTGGAATAATATATTATGAGTATTCGTCGCATTGGAAAATACTTGAGATCAAAAGTCATTTGAGCGATTTTTGTAAAACGCGTAAAGTTTACTATTTTGACCACAGAATTAGAAGACGAACTCCGATTGAGTTTATTCTTGATCCATCAGACTCTTTTTTTTGAGACGGACAACTTTCGTGTCGAACATTTTCGAGAATCACGCCAGAAAGGCTTCAAAAGTGGTGATTTCCGAAAATACCCTTCATAGTGGGGGCATTTTAGTAAATTTCAGATTTAAGATATTTTGTTTTATTATTATTAATTATTATTATTATTATCAGCATCATTTACAAAAAAAAAAAGAATAAGGGAGCCAAAAAATGAAAACATAGAAGAAAAAAAGAGGAGGAGAGAGAAAAGAGAAGTGGGCCGACGGATGGCTAGTCGGCCACCCCCGGCGGCGTGCGTCGGCACTGCCGGCCTCGTCTCCTCCAGGCCGGCTACGTGGTGGCTGGTGATTCTGCATTGGGTGGCCGGAAACGACGCATGAGAGGTAAATAATCCCGATCCCGGCTCGTCGGTTTGTTTCACGATCTGAGCCACCTACCAAATCGAAGCTCTCGGTGAGTACTACGAGTGTGCGAAGTCGGTTTTGCCAAATAGCGGTCGGTTGCATGCGAAACGAGGAAAAAAGCATTGGATGAATAGTAACCCATGATGAACAGTAACTCTGATCGAAATTTCAATCACACCAGCGTGTTTGTATGGCCGTTAGGAGTCCGAATATGGCCTCGGAATTTTGATCGGACTCGGATCGCGGGCATTCACTTAGACAGGTAAGTAACTCATGCTTTGAATACTTAAGAAATTTAGCGTTGTTCGAAATTAGTAATATAACAAAGTTGTATATATTTATAAGTATGAAACCCACATACATATAAAGAGGAACGTAGAAGGATGAAGTAAGTGTATCGATATACTCATGTACATGTGAACAAGCGGCTACAAGTATATATATATATAAAGACAAGTATGAGTACATAGAAATAAAGAGACAGATAGCTAGGTATAAACCAGTATATGTATTTATATAGATGGATAAAGCATATAAATGATGTTATGTTTATGAATACATGTATATATTGAGACTTGGGTTTGGGTTGTAGAAAACTACACCCTAGGGAATGGGATTAAAGATATAAATGAGATAACTATAGATATATTAGTGATAAAACAAGTTATGTGTGAAAGCAAGGATGCTAGAAATAACTAGAAAGCTTAAGTAAAATGCAAACCTGTAATGCGCATTTTGGTACATGTGTTTAGTAACATAAGTATTGATATATTTACATAAGGTGACAGAGAGTATGAATGAGTAGTATATGCATTACATGAGGACATAGGAAAGTTTATGACATGAGAAAGTAGAAGAATGATAAAGAATATGTGCATGTATAGATAAATATAGACATGTATGAATGTAAGATAAATTTAGCATGTTTTAGTTTGAGCAAGCATTCTGTTGATATTCTGAGCATGTAATTTGTAAGATTGTTATAGATAGAATCCTGACCATAGTAAAAAGGAGTAGGAGAAATGCATAAATGCATATGCATATGTATGTGTTAAGATTTTCAGAAATTGAGTTACAGTTAAAAGTGTTTTTGAAATTTAAAGTGTTTTAAAGAAAAGTTGCAGATTCTTTTAAAAGAAAAGTTCTAAGTGTTCTCATTTGAAAGAAATATTTTCCGAAATCTTTCTACGGTTTTATGATATGGATTATGATTTTATGGTTTTCGGGGCATGAGGTAAAACCTCACCCCAGTATGTAACTTGAGATACAGAGATGGAATTGACGGACAGAGACATGTGCACATGTAGAGGACTAGGGAGACGGCGATACTTAATGTCCTTAGATCCTAGTTTATGAGACAGGATGGCGGCATAGGATCGTGTACCTGATCTCCAGTTTTAACTTAGGTGGTAGCATAGATCAGCCTTCCCAGTTCCAGTTTGTGGCTTGGGGGACGGCGATACGTAACGCCCCAAGACCACCAGTTTCAGGGCAGGTATGGCATGCTTTGGGGGACGACAATACGTAACGCCCCAATGTCATGGGTTTGCATATCTGGCTCTAGGGCGTATGGGGGGATGGCGATACGTAACGCCTCCATGCGTCAGTTTTTCAGCAGACACTCATATATCAGATTTTCAGAAAAGAAGTTTTGAAATATTAGATTTTCAGAAAACAGTTTTCAGAGATACATAATTCAGAGAAGTTTTAGTTTCAGATTTCAGATACAGTTTTTTTAGATCATCAGTGTTTAGTTTTCAAAAGTCAGATTTTAGTAAACAGTTTTAGAAAACAGATTTTAGAGACAGTTCTCAGAAACTAGAGATTTAAAGTATGTTTTCAGCAAGCCTAGTTTTAAAAGAGAATTTCAGGAAGAGCTTTTAGAAAGCAGCTTTCAGAAAACACATTCCCGAAAAAGTTTTCAAGAAGTATCTTTCAAAATTATAATACATGTTAAAGTTGAAATAGTTCACAAGTTATGCATATAAACCATACATTCTAGTTATCATTTGGAAGCATATAATTGGCACCAATACACATACATGGTTAGCTTTGTGCATTGCATGTTCATATAATAGTAACATTTCATGAAGTACGAGAGCATAGTAGTATGTAGTATGATCTTATTTAAATATATTTGTCTCGATGATGATTGTATGAGTTGACGCTTATTTAGAAAGAACGTATTGTAAGAAGGTTAGATCTTGATGAAATGATTATGTATGCTTTACACATGATTGGTAATAGTAGATTAGCGTTTAACAGAAATATAATTTTAGTAAAACCGATTTGATGATATTTCAAGACAGAAAAATGAAGAAGTATTATAATTTTCTAGCCTAGACTAGCTCATAGTATACATAAAATCAAAAGGGAAGTATCAGAGTGACGCAGCAGAAGTGTGTTGGACCTTGACCTCATAGTTGGTAAAATAGAACTTAATATATTGAATAAGAATGATTAATATTGATATAGAAAACGAAAATTAAGTGCGTATGTGAGTGTTCAGATGAAAAAATTAGTAGATAGTTATACGGAGATAAAATGGATAAAAATTTACATAGTAAATCAGACTTGTAAGTATTTGTATGGTCACATAAATGGTTTAGATTAATATGGAAACATGGCTTAAACTTTGTATATATTTGTTCGCTCAAGTTATGAGCATGGTTGCGTATTGAGTCATTATGACTCACATCACCACAGTTTGAAGTTTTACAGGTCAGTAGCTGTCCTATAGAACCAGCAATTGTTCGGTGAAGACTTTGAAGACGGTGGATCGCCCCAATTGCAGTCAAGAGAGTCCTGGGTTGAGTTATGGGTCATCACGGCCCTTTGTATGGTTCTTGTATTTGCATCTCATTTGTATAACTGATGTAATAACTTATTTTTATTTTTGAGTCCTGGCCGGAGGCCAATTGCTTTACTTCTGTTCTTTGAGTTTAGGCCTGAGGCCTTGAAGTTGAGTTTCCGGCCTGAGGCCGAGATTGTTATGTTCTTATTGTATGTGGATGCTGGCTACAGGCCAGGTTGCATGATGTTACGAATACATCATGCCGAAATTTCTTTAGAATCAGAGGCTTATGAAGATGGGTTCAGCCTGTCTCTTGCCGGTAGCATCTTGGCCTAGGCGGGATGTTACATTTATAATATGCGGAAATTAAACAAACACTTTAATAAATGAATGATGCATCATTTTATTTCCAAAACATAAAGCCATTTACATCATATGTAGATCTAGGACATACATCCCTACACTTGCTAGTAGAGATGTCTGAGATTCCTACTGCAAGTCAGACCTATATAGTGAAGAGAGTCAATGAAGCTCAGACTCTGGATACTCGTTTGATGAGAATCATCGATAAATTGAAAAAGGATTTGAGATGATGGTACATTGATGTATGGAGATAGATTATGTGTACGTGAAGTTGAGAGGTTGAAGAGAGAGATGATGGAAGAAGCCCATTGTTCTGCTTATTCTATGGATCCAGGCTGTACTATGATGTATAGAACTTTTAAAGAGAATTATTGGTGGAAAGGCATGAAGAAGGAAATAGCAGAATTTGTATCAAAGTGCTTAGTGTGTTAGCAGATTAAAGCAAAACACCAACATCCTACGGGTGCTTTGCAATCACTTCCTATTCTCGAGTGGAAGTGGGAACACATCACTATGGACTTCATGTTAGGATTGCCTCGTATGAAGAAAAGACATGATTCACTACAGGTGATTGTTGATAGATTGACCAAATCAGCTTATTTTGTACCTACCAGAGTGGATTATTCTCAGATTAAGTTATCTGAGGTCTATGTTGATGAGGTTGTGAGACTTCACATGGCTTTAGTGTAAATCGTATTAGACAGAGATCCGAGGTTTACCTCCAGATTCTGGCCAAGTCCACAAGATGCTTTAGGTACTAAAGTAAAGTTCGGTACTTCTTTTCATCCTCAGACAGATGGGCATTCAGAGAGAACCATTTAGACATTAGAGTATATGTTGAGAGCTTTTGTTATGGAGTTCAGAGGTAGTTGGGATCAGCATCTATCCTCGATTGAGTTTTCCTGTAATAAAAATTATCATGCTAGTCTGGGCATGGCACCTTATGAGGCATTATATAGGAGGAAATGCAAAACTCATGTATGTTGGGATGAAACAGATGAGAGGAAACTCTTAGGTCCCGAGATTGTTCAGATTACTGTTGATAAGGTATAAATGATCAGATCAAAATTGAAGACAGCTCAAGATAGGCAGAAGAGCTACGCAGATCTAAAAAGAAAGGACATTGAGTACCAGATGGGTGACAAAGTATTTTTGAAGATTTCTCCTTGGAAGAGTGTCATGAGGTTTGTCAAAAAAGGGAAGTCGAGTCCTCAGTTTATTAGGCCATATGAGATCGTGGAGCAAATTGGACCAGTTACTTACAGATTGATATTGCCACCAGAGTTGTCAAAGATTCACAATGTTTTCCACATGTCCATGTTAAGGAAGTATATATCAAATCCTTCTAATATTTTGTAGGAATAACCAGTTGAGTTGAAAGAAGACTTGACATATGCAAAAGAACTAGAGGGAATTCTGGCTAGAGAGTTGAGCTGTTGGTGAATGTCCTATCGGGTAAACATTCAAAAGAAAAAGCTACTTGAGAGCGTGAGGAAGACATGAAGAACAAATATTCTCACTTGTTTCCACCATTTGGTATGTGAGTTTCGAGGAAGAAATTTCTTTTAAGGGGGAGAGAGTTTTAACACTGGAATTTATTTTTCCCATATTTTAATTAATAATTAGGGTGTGTTGGAAATTTAAGGGCTTAATTATTGGATTTACAAAGTTTGAAATAAAAATGATTAAAAGGACAAGTTGAGGGGTGGCAAATGATAATTGTGTTGGGGATCGGATCGGTACCCCGCACAGCGGAAGTGGGTCTAACCCTTGGATACCAAGCATGGGTGTATTTTTAAAATTAATAAAATAAAATATTTTATTTTTCAAATATTTTAGGGAAAACTAGAAATAAATCTGGATCTGGAAAATTCGTTAAAGCACTTAAAAATCACCCAAAACAATTTTAATTTCAAAAACAAAATCAACCATAACACATATTATAAAATAAACATATATATATTCTAAATATATATATGCGTTTCTTTGAATCAAATTACAACCCAAAATATAATCCCAATAAGAAATGTCTCATGAATAACCCAAAGGTAGTCAAGTGATTCTATAATGGTAGCCATTGCTCTAAGCTTTAATCTAGAGTTCCAAACTCTTATTAATTGTTCCATGTTCAATATGAACATCTTTGACCTAAAACATAAGCATATTGTGTTTATACTTCTAAAGTATCCTAACATAATTGATTAGCCTTATTTCAATATTAAGCTATGTTATAATGCATCTAATACACAAATGAACATAGCTTAGGAGAAGATCAAACATTACCTAGTAACCTTGATGCAAGATCCAGTGTACCTCTCATTTGTTGAAATGGTTGGAGAACCTCCAATGTGTGCAAGCTTGAATCCAAGATCCAATCTTGTTTCCAATGCTACCAGCTTCATTTCAAGATCCAATCTTGATTTCTCCTAGATGAAATATTGTAGAGACCTCACAAGCTTCTTTAAACACTTCTCTTACTTATACTGATCTCTCAAGAATAACTTATGTACAGCTTACTCAAGCTTTTGCTAATACTTATGCTTATTCTTGTTATTTTTCTTGTAATTAAAACCTTCCTAAAGCTTTCTATTTATAGCAAAACTTAGGTAATTTTTAATTAATAAAAGTTGTAATCAACTTTTAATTAGGCTTAATCAAATATTTCCAAACATATATAATTAGGTGTGACTAATCTCCATTATCTCTCAGTTTGATTTAATCCAATTAAATCAACCTAAGGATTAGGAAATAGATTAGTTAAATATTTTCCTATTTGATTTAATCCAATTAAATCAAGCCAAAACCACATATTATTACATGCTTATAATTTACCATAATATCCTCAAATGGTAAAGATAACTATGATTTTACAATTAAGCCCTTGAGTAATTATTGAATTAATTCAATTAGGTCAAAGTAAATAATCAATGTAATCCAATAACACTTGATTATCTTAGTTGATAATTATAATATCGAATATTATCTTTTATCAAAATTAATTGGCTACCCAAATGCTTAACGAGTACACTTCATATTGGGACTCTCTAAGTTCAGACACGATCATTATATAAGCCTAGCTAATATGTACGCAATTCGGCCACCTACGAATTCGTGAAGAACAAGAAAGACCTTTCTGAACTATACAAGTCGAGGTCATCACATATGTTTAACAATCCCTCTATCGTAGGCTATCCGAGTTGTGCTTAGGAAACATAGAATATACCGTCAAGTTTTCGAGATGCACATCTCATGTTGACATGTCCATGATTCTTCATAACTGATGCGATCCACCCTAGGTGATCAAATTTGGCCAGAGATTTAAGAATCGTGACTTTACACACATGGATACCTAAACCTCTTATAGTACAAATACGAGCCGACGGATTTTATCTTGCTTCGCACTTGATTACTGAGTGTATCGGTCCACACCCAACGAAAATCTAGAGGTCAGACCATGAAAGGTTTCTAACATACATGACATCAAAGTATGAAGGATCTCATATAAAATCAATGCTATCCTATAGTCAAAGGATTACATATGCTACTCGACTTGAGGAGATTCCTATTATTGGTGGTGTGTACTTCCAATTATTAGGAATCGCCTGTGAGTCATTTAGTATTCTCTTCAATGAATACCCACATATATATACCAGTTTCCAAAACTCATGGTACATCCATTTAATCCATTGGAACTCCAATTTTAATAAACGAAATGTGCTAGTCTTCTAGGTTTTAGGAATTCGACCATATTCCAAAAGCAACGACTATGAATATTTACTTTAAGAATAGTTTACACCCAGGATCAAAACTATTCTAAGGTCGATGTCATTCTTAGCATATCTAAACATCAATCTAATACGCATAATGACAATACCATTAATGACGTATGAAATGAAAAAATATACTTATTTTATTAATAAATAATAAAAAATACAAATCGAATTGGCACTCCAAGCATCAACTACATCAAATTGTCATGTAGTATATAATAAATTTGGTTTATTTCCTTTCACTTTCCAGCACAATTGTGTGAGAGAGAAGAATCAGAGGCAGGGAGGAAAAAAGAAGAAAGAGAATGAAAAGTGAAAGTTTTGGCCACGATCCATCAGATCGGGAGCCGATCTCGACAGGGTCTTTTAGAGGAAACGTAGATCTCAACGAGGGGATCATTTTGACAGTGGTTTCGTCACGGAAAACTTCCAATTTTCATGGATTTTTCATTAAGGGTTTTTTTATGGTTTTTCTCGACCTCTAGTTTATCCGAAACTCTGATTCTCGAGCCGTTAGTGGTATTGGAATCGGGAGGGAGAGATGAATGCCCAGCCATTGGAAAATCTAGATTTCGACCGATGTTTGGCATTCACGTACGCCTTGAACTGTGGTGCATGAGGTCCATGTTGGAATGTATGCACTAGAGCTACATGTAATGTAAACTGTTTTATGTGTTTTGAAATAAAACGATGCATTATTCATTTATCAAATTGTTTGTTTAATTTTCGCATATTATATATCATCTTAAATACCCTAGATTACTTATGTACCTTCAGACTTAGTGTATGAGTGTCATACACAAAAGGATTTAAGTCTGAAGATAATAATCTTAAATAGTCCATAGAGAGCAAACAAAACGGATACTTTATTTGTGGTTTATCTATAGTTGCGGTTCATTCTATATTTGTATGGCGATCTTGATCCGAATCGTCCATATAGAGACATGAGAATGGAGGTACCTTGTATGATGCGATCATATAGGACTGGACCCAGATGGAAATGACATTCTTATAATATCCGTTAAGCTAAGAAAGTCATTTCAATCTACTAGATGGTCATATATGGATTGATCTTAATCCTGAGTGTACTACGAACTCCTGCTTGGCAGGCTGTGTCCTTTGATTTACAAAGGTGAGGTTGGTGTAGCAGTCCCGACCAATAGCTACGTACTTTGAGGGCACAGTTTGTTTTGTAGCTGAGAATATTTTACATAGACATGGAGTTCACTCATTCTTGCGAGAAGCATAAAAAATTTTCAAGTCCGATCTGTGTGCCTAATCACTTGTGCTGCTCGAGGAAAGCGTTTCCTACAATTGACATCAAGAGCGAGCTTGAAAAGTGTTCTTAACCCTTCACTTTTTCATTTAAAGTTTCTGTTTTTAATATATTTTTATGAGTTATAAATATGACATGCACGTTTAGAAGAGTGGGCACATTGCGATATTCATATGATGAATGTTTTTATTATTTCATGTGATGAATGGATTTTGCATTGGTCGTAAATTTTTCCGGCTCTTATTTTTATAGTTGGTTTTGTTTTTGGGTTGTAAGTCCATAAGGCCATTGTTTACATTTGTTGTAATTTTATTTTTCAATGTAAAATTTCAATTTTTGTAATATGGAGAACCGAAGACGCCAAAGGAGCCAACACACCACTTTGGAGCGGGATTTGAAGACCAATGGATGCCTGGGTGAATCTTATATACTAATTAGATTAGTATAGGAAAAATAAGAGCCCGGTCAAAGCAAAATATATTTTTTATGTTGTATGTATGTTTATTTCGAATTGTTTGAATAACATGTCATATAGCTTAGGGTGCCCACTCATGCATTTTTCATGCCATAACATGTCATAGATGCATTATCATTATAGACATAAAATTATGATTTTATGTAATTTAAAATGTTTAAATTAGAATATGATATACATGGAAATCAATTAATCAAATTAGTTGGATTAATGGTTTAAAATTTGAATTCTTATATATTGGGCTTAATTGATGCATAATAAATTCCATTGGTATATAGGATGGAAACTCGGACATAAATTCCATAGCCGATTCTAAATGGACGGAAATGTGGTATGCACTCGGGATACAATTCCACGTACCATTGGATTTTATGACGCACCAAGATTTCTAAAATATTAATTAAAATTTTGACCATTTAGAATTCGATGAATTTTAAACTTTTAAGTGTCTAGTATTTTAAAAGTTAAAATGCAATAGCTCACATATACCTGTAGACAACAGAACTTGACGACGCATGCTGTTCTAGACTCAAGGCCTAGTTGAGAGTACGGAATAGTCCGCGGGGGACTAAACCGGAGAATAATGGAGTCGCCACCCGGTGTGAACCGGGACAAAGATTTAAGGCCGCACTCACCCCTCGCAAGGGAAGACCTCAAACCGTTGGGTTCGGAATGGTCCCTTACTTATGTCATTGTGATGATATAATTTATGCAATAAATCGACCGCATCTACTCAATGATCATGTTCAAAGGTTACCTAGATCTAACATGTTTTCGTCTAACTAACTCCTAATCTAAGTTCGCATGCTTGAAAATAAATCTTTAAACAATAAACACGCAATATCACACATTGAACAAATTAAGCCATCGAACCAATGCAAACAAATAATGACTAAAGCATAAATATAAACTAAACTAAACGTCATGCATAAAACGAACATAATCATGCTTTAAAATTAATAACGAAACTACGTTAAAACATGCTTAAAATAATAAATAAACAACCTAGAACTACATCATGCTCGAATACAAATTTGGATGAGACGAGATACGTGTATCTTAAGTGGTACGTGGTATTGTATCCCGAGTGCAGACCATACTACCGTCCATTCGGAATCGGCTATGGAATTTACGTCCGGGTTTCCATCCGATATACCACAAAAGGGAAACACATATCCCGCTCATCCAACAATCACATCATGCTTCAAACGACTCTCATGCGATAATATTCTAAAATAAATAAAAATAAAACAAAAGAAAATAAGTAAAAGGTACCCTCAGGTCTAACCTCTTTCGTCAATCTTTGGAAGTGCTTTCCAAGTCCGTTGGAAGGGCGAATGATCCGAAACTTTTCAAGATTGTTTGCTCACTGTTTTCCTTGCTGTTTTGATGCTCGGGCTGCTGTTTTACCTTCGTTTCACCGCCGTTTGGTCGCTGCGTTTCAGGTCACTGTTTTGGGCGTTTTTGGACTGTTTTGGGTGATTTTGGTGGTCTCGGGAGGTGCGTTTGTAAAGGTTTTTTGGTGAAACTTTTTGGGGATGTTTGTGATGGTTTTAGGATGGTTTTAGGGTGGTTTTGATGGGCTAGGGGCGCACGGAACCTGACCAGAACAGCGGCTAAAACGCAGCAGTTCACCAGTGCAGTGAAGCCGTTTTCAGGGGCTGTTTTGGCGCTGATTGGGAGCGGCTTTGGGGGGTCTTTTTGCGGAACTTAAGGGCTGGAAATAAGGTTTATTTGAGGGTGTTTTAGGGCTGTGAATGGGGGCTGGAACTCGGCAATGGAGGTTTAGGTTTAGGGCTTGGGCGTGAAGGGTTGTTTGATGATGGAGGGAAGGGGCGGCAATGGAGGCTATTGGATTTTGAAGGTGCGGCAATGGAGGGTCCAGGGAATGCTTGGGCGTGTAATGGAGGCTTAAGAGAGTGCTTTGGGCGTGTGAGGGAGATATGTGAGCTACCGTTGTGAATGGGGGTGAAGGCCTCTTTTTATAGGCAAAGGGGAAAGGCTTTCCTTTTTAGATTAGGAAGGAATCTCCTAATTGGTTTCTAATAAGGAATGCATCTCCTAATTAGGATTTGGGATTGGATTTGATTTGGTAGGGATTTGATTTGATTTCTTTTATTTAGGTAAGGATTAATCAAGATTTTAACATGTGATTAATGTGCAATTTACCTAAATAAAGGGCAATGGGCGTGAATCACATCCCTTGGGCATGGGCTTGGTTTGACTTGGGTGACTTGGTTTGACTTGGGTATTTGGGCTTGGTTTGGTTAGGTATGTGGTCTAGGGGAGTTTTGGGCCTAAGGTGAGCTTAGAAACGGAGGTATAGCAAGCAACCGAAGCAAAACAACTCGGAGAAATTCATAAAAAATAGTGTTTTCCAACTTTACCCTTCCAACGTTCTTTTCCCGCGACTTTCATGACTAAGAGGGAGTTGTCTCCATATAAGACTCCTCATCGGGTGTTATGCGAAAATGCAATGTCTACAGTCGCCCCCACTTTGATGGGACTCGTGCAGTGTGTGACAATGATAGTTCTATCAAAGTACGTGCAATGCATTTTTACTTACCTGGCTCGCCAGCTGCCACTTGACTCGCCATGCTGTGTTGAGTTGATGTGTTGTTGAGGTGCTTCGACCTCTGGTCCATTCCCGAACCTGCTGATATGATGTGGTGTGGTGTGGTGAAGTCCATTCCCGAACTGTCACCGTGTTGTGGTCCATTCCCGAACCGATCTCCATTCCCGGAGTGTTGCTGTGTGATGTGATGTGATTTGATGAAGTCCATTCCGAACTGTCACCGTGTTGTGGTCCATTCCCGAACCGATCTCCATTCCCGGAGTGTTGCGTGTGATATGATTTGATGAAGTCTATTCCGAACTGTCACCGTGTTGTGGTCCATTCCCGAACCGATCTCCATTCCGGAGGAGTGTTGCTGTGATGTGATGTGATGAAGTCCATTCCCGAACTGTCATCGTTGTGGTCCATTCCCGAACCAATCTCCATTCCCGGAGTATTGCTGTGATGTGATATGATGTGATGAAGTCCATTCCCGAACTGTCATCGTTGTGGTCCATTCCCGAACCGATCTCCATTCCCGGAGTGTTGCTGTGATATGATGTGATGAAGTCCATTCCCGAACTGTCATCGTTGTGGTCCATTCCCGAACCGATCTCCATTCCCGGAGTGTTGATGTGATATGATGTGATGAAGTCCATTCCCGAACTGTCATCGTTGTGGTCCATTCCCGAACCGATCTCCATTCCCGGAGTGTTGCTGTGATATGATATGATGAAGTCCATTCCCGAACTGTCATCGTTGTGGTTCATTCCCGAACCGATCTCCATTCCCGGAGTGCCATTCCCGGCGTGCTCATTCCCGAGCGTGCTCATTCCCGAGCTGTCCATTCCCGGACTAAATCTCCATTCCCGGAGTGCCATTCTCGGCGTGCCATTCCCAGCGTGCTCATTCCCGAGCTGTCCATTCCCGGACTAAATCTCCATTCCCGGAGTGCCATTCTCGGCGTGCCATTCTCGGCGTGCTCATTCCCGAGCTGTCCATTCCCAGACTGTCCATTCCCGGACTAAATCTCCATTCCCGGAGTGCCATTCTCGGCGTGCTCATTCTCGGCGTGCTCATTCCCGAGCTGTCCATTCCCGGACTGTCCATTCCCGGACTAAATCTCCATTCCCGGAGTGCCATTCTCGGCGTGCTCATTCCCGAGCTGTCCATTCCCGGACTGTAATGATCTGATGTAATAAGGGCCTCGCCTCCAGAATGCCATCCTCGGCAGAAACTGAAATTGATGTGAGCCTCGCTCCCATAATG
>SKCR01044775.1:0-84421 GCA_019454045.1 Zanthoxylum bungeanum
ACCGATCTACAAGACACGGTTGGCTTCTAGCAAAGCACGTGCCGACCCAATTCTCCAGAAATATTCTTAAAGGAATATGTAATCTATCAGGCGTAGTATACGTAGTATTGCGTATTGCGATCCAGTATCAGATGTCACGTGCTAGGCCTGGGGCTGGAATTGTGTCTGCCCCATACAAAGCACATATCGGATCTCTAGTAACTAGTCTCTATAATCGGATAAACATGACCTAGTCATATTATCCCGATAGCTGTATCATATAAGAGCACCAGCTCCGTATCCTACGTGACCATCATCTCCATATGACTGAAGTGTTGAGTTTCAATCAAGTCCCAAGATCATAAATCATGCATAAAAACGATTGAATACATCAAAGGAGTAAGGCGGAATCATTACTCACATAGATCGGTTTTGTTGCGATGAAGAACAAGATGCGTTTTCTGCCTCTCTCCATACTCGGCAGTGGCTTCTTCAAGCAGTGGGCTTCGGTTTTGGCCTCCAAAGTCCCTCCAAGAATCGGCCATGTGAGACTCCATTGAAGCTCCAAGCTTCAAGCTTTTCCATGCTCATAAATTCGTTTCCCTATCACCTATGTATCACTCATGGTGTGCTAGCACTAAGTCGTCTTCCTTGCTTCCCCCTTGATTCGGTCAAACAGAAACATTTGTGAAGAAATCGGCTCGAAGCCGTGAGAAGAGGAAGATGAAAAGAGAAGTGCGTAAAAAAGGAGAGAGAGAGAAAAAAAAGTGTAATTAGGTTATATATTTTAATTTCCAAAATTAATAATAATAATAATACCTTTTTCCACTTTTTATTGTCTATTAAAACAATTCCTTTTACTTTTCAAAAAGCAAAAGTCAAAAAGCAAAAAGTGATTTTCAATCATCTATCACTATTCACATCAAGTCACTTTAATAAAGTGACAACATGTCATATCACATCACTCAAAGTGACAAGTGATTTGACGATTGATGCGAGTAGTGATTTGCGCTTGATGTGACTTGCGTGCCGCGTTCGAATTCGAAATACGAATGCGCTCGCAATCACTCTCGGGCTCGGGTTCGCTAATTCCAAATTAACGAATTTTCCGTCGCGTCGTTATTAAATGATTACGCCTAGTGAAATCACTATTCACGTCGCTAACGAATTAATTCTAAATTAATTCGTTCGCCCGAATTAAAATCTAATTTTAATTCCGCGTCGAAATCCAATTTCTAATAATATATCAAATATATTATTTTATCGATTAATTCCAATTAATCGTTCTCTCTCTTTAATTAATATTTTATCCCAGATAAAATATCTCCGCAATTAATCCCAGATTAATTTTCTCTCTCTTCTAATTAATCCTAGATTAATTAAGTGCGAGTTATACATCATCGGTGAATCTTCAGGAAGCGACCCATGAGATCTCCGGATATGTTGGCAGTAAATACGGTCGTCGGATTATCCGAACACGTAAGTACCTCGTACTACGTTTATACCGATTTACAAGACAAGGTTGGCTTCTAGCAAAGCGCCATGCCTACCCAATTCTCCAGAAATATTCTTACAGGAATATATATAGATCTGTATCAAGCGTAGTATACCGTAGTATTGTGTATATCGGCCCAGTATCGGATAGTCACGTGCTAGGCTGGGGCTGGATAAGTGTCTGCCCCGTCCGAAGCACATGTCGGATGTCTGGTAACTAGTCTCTATAATCGGATATTCATGACCTGGTCACAATATCTTGATTGGTTGCGCAACACTTAAGAGCACTAGTACCGTATCCAGCGTGACATCATCTCCAATATGACTGAAGTGATACTTCCGTCTTGACATCACACCCAATACACTACGACTCTCTGATAAACCCAGAAGTGGTGTACGCTGAACCGGTTAAAGCCCTGTACCACCAAGACCAAAGTCTATCAATTATCGTAAGTATTAGCGATGTAAGTCTCAGGTTAAGACCATACACACCTACCCTGATTTCGGCCTCCCATAGACACATAGTCATAATACCAATGGGATTCCGAGGGGTCTATCCAGAGCGAAGCTGTTTCCCGTACCATCGGTGAAACACACCTCCTATCGCACTTGCATAAGTATCCAATACTTATATATATGAGAACTATGCCGTTGTGCCCTCACAACGCGCACAAGTGCAATACTAGCCTATTCCGCATATCGATGTCCAGTCTCGATAATACTCCGGCTAGGGATATTTAATGATTAATCCTTCGGGGATTGATACTGTCTCATATCATCTCAATCCATGAACTAATCATATGGACCTCTCTTCATTTATACATTTATGGTGATCTAATCACAAATGATGAGAGTGCAATTTCCTTGTCACATAGTTAATTTGTACAACAACACCGTGATCTGTACAAATAGTGACGCTATGGGTCATATTATCCAACATGAAGTGATACTTCCATCTTGACATCACACCCAATACACTACGATTCTCAATATAACCAGAAGAGGTGTACAAAGAACTTGTTAAAGCCCTGGACGACCAAAACCAAAGTATATTGATTGCCGCAAGTATTAGCGATGCAAGTCTCAAGTTAAGACCAAATACTCATACCCTGATTCGGACTTCCATAGACACATAGTCATACTACCAAAGGAATTCTGAGGGGTCTATCCAGAGCGAAGCTGTTTCCGTACCATTGGTAAACACAACCTCCTATTACACTTGCATAAGTATCTTATACTTAAATATATGAGACTATGCCGTTATGCTCTCATAACGCGCACAAGTGCAATACTAGTCTATTCCGCATTATCGATGTCCAATCTCGATAATACTACGACTAGGGATATTTAATGATTAAACCTTCATTGATTGATACTGTCTCATATCTTATCAATCCGAAACTAATCATATGGACTTTTATCATTTATGTATCTTGGTAATCCAATTACAAATGATAAAAGAGCAATTTCCTTTGTCACATAGTTAATTTGTACAACAACACCATGTTCTGTACAAATAATGATGCTATGGGTCATAATTGTCCAACAAGTAACACATACGACAACACTAGGAGGGTAGGAAATGAATTCTGCAGTGTTATCTCAGTCAGCCATAAGGAAGTAAAGGATGAGTGTATTATGCAAATGTCTGATGAAGAGTTTAATGATGAAATTCTTGAGTGCATATTGTTGGGGTTTTGGGCGATGGGCGCAGCGAAAGCGCGGTTTGGGCGAAATCGTAATTTAAAACTCTTTTCAAATTACCGAATAAATTATTCAATATCTAATATGAATAATGTATTCCTATTTCACCTAAACCTACTTATTCAATATCAAATATCAACATAAATAAGGTTGAAACGTTGCGAAACTTTTACGAAAATTGTTTTTTCCGTAAAATAACGCAAAATGCGTTTTTGACCGAACCGACCACCCAACACTTATAAAGACTGCCCAGGTCAGCCCCAATAGTGTTAGGGTAGTTCATGGCTGCCCAAACAGTGATGAACTCACTGTTTGGATAGCCGTCACCTGGTTGGCTCAAAAGTCACATGGTACCACCGTTTTTAGTTGTTTTTGTTATTTCAAGTCCGAAACATTTTCCGAAAATAGTTCCAACTCCCAAAACACATCCATTACATTCATATGATATCAAAATCATCACAAAAGTTCCAGTTTTAACAGATCTGATCAGGAACCGAAATTAATGAATTTTTCATGCTTTAAATCCAAATTTTCAAGATTAATCAAATTAATCAAAACACCAAATCAAGTCACCACATATGAACAACCCAAGAATAATTTTAGGTGTCATAAGAGTGGTCATAACACTCTAGAATAGCAACTCAACAACAATTGATTAAATTGGACAATAATTACACTAATTACTTCTAATATACTTCACACATGCTACAAATTCTTCCATATCATCCACCAAACCACAAAGCCCCAAATTCTAAGAAAAAGAAGAAACCCAAGAATCCATCTAGCTTAACCAAGCACATGAAACAAACTTTCAAGCTTAGGGATATTGAATATTACCTTTAATTCTTCAACTTCCTAAAGCTTTTATTCTTGATTTCCTTCATTTTCTTGGTGAATCATCAAACTAATTTGAGAGGGATTTTGTGTTGGGTTTCTAAGGTCATCCCAAGATCATATGAAGCATGAAACATGTGAATACAAGAAGTAAGAATGGCGGAAACATACTTACAAAGAACGGTTGTAGGATGCGTTGTAAACAAAATTTTCCTTTGAGAAGTCCTCCAAGATCTCCTCTTTGAAGTTGTTTGTTGAAGCTCCAAGCTTGAAGGTTGAGATTCCAAACTCAAAGGATGGTTTCCCTATCACCTTGATATGATTCTTCAAGTGCTAGCTTAGGAAAAATTGCTACAAAATTTCCTTGTAAATGCTTGTAGTATTCGGCCAAGGTGAGAAAGAAAGAGAGCGTTTTTGTTTTTTTCCTTTGTTTTTGTTTCTAAAACAAAATACAAGTCATGAAAAGTCAAAGGCAAAAATGGTATATCATTTTCCAAAAAGGATTTACCAAAATTTGGAGGGAAACTAACATTTATTACTCCCAACTACTCCCATCACTTAAAGTGAGTAGATGTCTATCACCAAAAAGTTGACATGACTTCCATCACTGAAGTGACAATTGATGTGACACGTGATGTGACTTGTGGGCCCCACTTTAATTCAAAATCCGAGTGGGCCCGTAAACACATCCCGGGCTCGGGTTCGTTAATTTCGAATTAAAGAATTTTTCGTTGCGACGTAATTAAATCAAATTTAATTAAATAATTATGCCTAGCAAAATTATTATTCACGTCTCTCGTGAATTAATTCTAAATTAATTCATTCGCCCGAATTAAAATCCAATTGTAAATTCCGTGTCGAAATCCAATTTCATTTAATATATCAAATATATTATTTTATCGATTAATTCCAAATCAATCGTTCTATCTCTTAAAATAGTATTTTATCCCAGATAAAATCTCTCCGTAATTAATCCCAAATTAATTATGTCTGAATCATACGTCATCGGTGAATCTTTGGGAAGCGACCCATGAGATCCCTGGATATATTGGCAGTAAATCTGATCGTCGGACTAGCCGAACACGTGCGTACCTTGTACCATGTTTTTACCGATTTAAGAGACATGGTTGGCTTCTAGCAAAGCACCGTGCCTACCCAATTCTCCAGAAATATTCTTAAAGGAATATTAATCTATGTCAGGCGTAGTATACGTAGTATTATGTATAGCGATCCAGTATCGGATGTCAACATGCAAGGCCTAGGGATGGAAAAGTGTCTGCCCCGTACGAAGCATTTATCGGATCACAAGCAACTAGTCTCTTTAATCGGATAATCATGACCTTGTCATATTATCCCGATGGTTGCAACCCATTAGAGTACCAGTTCTGTTCCCTGCGTGATCATCATCTCCATATGACTGAAGTGATACTTCCGTCTTGACATCACACCCAATACACTATGATTCTCAATAAACCCAGAAGAGGCGTACACAGAACCTGTTAAACCATATTGATTATCGCAACTACTAGCGATGCAAGTCTCAGGTTAAGACCAAATACACCTACCCTGATACAGATTCCCATAGATACATAGTCATACTACCAATGGGATTCCGAGGGGTCTATCCAGAGCGAAGATGTTTCTGTATCGTCGGTAAACACAACCTCATATCGCACTTGCATAAATATCCAATACTTAAATATATGAAAACTATGCTGTTACGCTTCCATAACACGCACAAGTGCAATACTAGTCTATTCCGCATTATCAATGTCCAGTCTCGATAATACTACGACTAGGGATATTTAATGATTGCCTTCTGGTGTATCAACCAGTGTCCAAACTTAGTTGGTGTACATGGAATCCATTTCGGACTTCATGGCCTCTTGCCATAAAGTGGAGTCAATACCTTGTATCGCTTCCTCATACGTAGCCGATTCGTCTTCCTCAATAAGATTGATATCCACATGAGGTGAGATCAGAAACCCATACCTCTCAGGTTGTTTTCTGACTCTCTCCGACCTACGCGGTTCTTGTGTATTCGAAGATTGTGGTACAGTTTCATCCCTGATGAACTGTTCATGTTCCGTTAAGGATTTTGTGCCAGGAACAGTATCACTCTGATTTTCATCGAGTTCTACTTTCCTCCCACTAACCACTGCATTTAGGAATTCCTTCTCAAGGAAAACCACATGTAGAGCAACAAATACTTTGTTCTATTATGGGTGATAGAAGTAATATCCTTTGGTTTCCCTAGGATATCCTACAAATAGGCATTTATCCGATTTGGATTCTAGTTTGGTACCTTCCAAACGTTTGGCGTATGCCCAGCATTTCCAAATCTTCAGGAATGAGAAACCCGGTTTCTTTCCCGTCCATATTTCATTTGGTGTCTGTTGAACAGACTTTGACGGAACCTTATTCAAAATAAGTATTGCACTGTTCAATGCATATCTCCAGAAGGAAATAGGTAGCTCTGTGCTACTCATCATAGACCTTACCATGTCTAACAAAGTTTGGTTTCTCCATTCGGACACACCGTTTAATTACGGTGTTCCGGGAGGAGTCCACTGTGAAAGAATACCATATTCTTTCAAGTAATCAAGAAACTCATTGCTTAAGTATTTGCCACCACGGTCCGACCGTAATGTCTGCCGGTCTGTTTTTCTACTTCGTGTCGAAACTCTTTGAATTTCTGAAAGGTTTCCGACTTGTGTCTCATGAGATACACATAACCATAACGCGATGCATCATCCGTAAAGGTTACGAAGTATTCATATCCACCTCTAGCCTGGCTATACATGGGCCCACATACGTCACTATGAACGAGGGCTAACAGTTCGGTGGCACGTGCACATTTACCGCTAAAAGGTGATTTAGACATTTTACCTAATAAACAAGATTCGCAGACGTCATATGAATTTGGATCAAATCCATCCAAGTACCCACTCTTCGAAATTGTGGATATGCGAGTCTTGTTAATATGTCCCAGACGATAATGCCATATATAAGCTTCATCTTTGTTACTTAGTTTAAGCCTTTTGTTTGTTACATTATATGTTTGAGATTGATTTATATTCAAAATATAAAGACCATTATTTACATCAGCAGTGCAAATCTCCATATCATTTTATACATAAAACACCCAGTGTTTCTAAATACAAAAGTATACCCACATTGGGCTAACATAGATACAGAAATAATATTCCTAGTTAAACTAGGTACATAATAACAGTCTGAAAGTTTAAGTACATGCCCCGAGGGCAGTTCCAAAACAAAAGTGCCAACGGCCAAAACGGCGACTCGTGTCCCATTTCAAACGCGGAGGTCAATCTCTCCTGAGGCCAGTCTCCTGCTAATCTGCAGATCCTGCACATCAGTACATATATGAGTACCACAACCAGAATCAAAAATCCAATTTTAAAACTAGTAGTAGACATGTTTATTTCTATAACAAACATACCTGAAGCCGGTGCCTTGCCCGCTTTGATTTCCTTTATGTGTACCTTGTACTCGCGGCAGTCACGCTTCCAGTGACCCTGCTTCCCGCACTACAGACATACATCTTGGGATTTGTCCTTACCCTTCCCAGAAGGTTTTGACGATTTGGCCTTGCCTTTCTTCTTCTTCTTCTTCTTCTTTACACCTCCAGTCGCCTTGGGCCAAGCCCTCAGAGCCTGAGATGTTGAAGCGAAGTGCGCCTCGCGCTTCTTGCCCTTTAGGAGCTCTTTTTAAGCTTCGCGCAGTGTGGACATCAACTCTCCAAGAGTTTGGTCTTGGTTCATCATATTGTAGTTCATAATGAACCCACTCCAAGTGTCGGGGAGAGACTGTAAGATAAAATCTATTGAAGTCTCAGCCTCGAAGACAATGCCGATCTGTCCCAGCTGCTCAATGTCAGCAATCATCTGTGACACATGGTGCTCAACAGATGTACCCTCTAACATGCGAGCACGAAAGAGCTTATTCTGTAACTCATATCTCTGCGATCTAAGATTAGATCGATGAAGATCATGCAACTTCGCCATCATATTTTAGGGATCCAATCCCTTGTTATGACGACAAAATTATTGAGTCAGTTACACTATACTTATAAAGAAACCTCATTTACATTGAGGGGAATAAGTGAGAAGAGAATACAAAAAGTAAGGAGGTAATAAGGCTGGACACGCAAGACCAATTAATAAATTCCAAATTTATTACAACAATTTCTAAAATTGCTCCCATCTAATATCCATCCGATATACATTATTCATGCATCGCAACCATGTATTCACACAAGCATGTTATCAATCAATCTAATCAAATTAATTAATCTGATAATTAATGACCATCCAATGTTCAAACAACGATTTGATTTTTCGCGAGTCAAACTCGTTTTGCGAATAAGTACTCAAAGCACAAATTCTCGAATTAAATTAAACTACAAAATTAAATCCAATTCAATTTGTATTTAATACTAATTCGCTATTTAATTCCAATTAAATATTACACTTTATTAATAAACCTTTTCGACTTAAATTCCAAATTTAATCGTTACGGGTCTCAAAGCCCGATTAACGTCCAACGTTAATTTAATTAAAGTCCAATGGGCTTTTAATTAATTTCTTTAAGGCGTGGACTTTTGGTGAACTGGGTCAAACCCAATAACAAAAGCCCAATCAAGGAGTAACCCCATAAGCCTAGAAATAAATTTAGGCCCATTAGGCCAAATTAAATATATCAAGGTCCATTAGTCGCATTTGGGCTTTATGGAAGCGGTTTTGGGCCCAATTGGATCCAACAAATTTAGCCTAAACCTAACTTGGTATAACCAAGCCCAATAAGCCCATTTACAACATTTAAAGCCCAAATCCAATTTAAGCCCATTTAATTAAACACAAAAATTCCAAATTTCATATTTAATTAAACTAAAGTGTATTACACAATTAATTACCCAAATCAATATTTCCAAAAAACCAAATTAGCCTAATTAATCATGCTTTACATCACTAAATCATGTCCAACACAATTTAACAAAAATCAAACCCTTATACATGCTATATAACTCTCGGCAATTATGGGTAATTTTTGTCCATTCGAATTCAATCCAATTAAATCCAATTCAACATTAAATCAACATCCCTAACATGATTCTAACTCATCCAATGAATCAAAATCAAAAACATCCCCAAGACCACATTTAGGGTACCATTCGGCCAAAGCCACAAATTTTGGGGAAAAATGTTCCAAACAAAATTCATCAAATTGATCCAATCAATCCTCAATTAAAATACATTTAAGCATACTCAATCATCCAATTTCATAAAATCATGCTCAAATACATTTTACCCAAATTTTAATCCTAAGTCATATTTCATGCTTTTACTCCGCTCTGATACCATTGTTGGAGTTCTACGGTCCTGAGGACCGAATAATCAAGCATAAAACACATGTGAATACAATCGAGGAAGTTGCGGAATACTTACATCGAGCGGTTGAGCGACGCGGTGGACAACAAAAATCAACTTTCTGCCCTAAAAATAGCTCACGCCAGTCCACTGTTTTATGTCCTCCATGATTCGGCCATCTTCAAGAATCCAAGCTCCAAGCTTTGTCATGGTGATTCCAAGCTCACGGGTGGATTTCCCTATCACCTTCGCATGTCTCTTTGAGTGCTAGCTCTTGATGTTTTTGCCACAAAAACATCACACTTTGCTTCCACTCATTCTCGGTTTTTGCCCAGAAAAACAGAAGAAGAAATGCCCAAATGGGCGTGAGAGAGAGATGAAGTTTTTGGCTCCAAACCGTGTGTAAAAGAGAGAGAGAGATGGAAGTGTGTTTTGTATTTCATTTTGTGTATCTAATACACAATAATCAATTACCAAAAATTAAATAATTGATTTATCAAATACAAAAAGTCAAGGCAATTAATTCCAACTACTTCCATCAACTATTCACATCACTCAAGTCAATCAAGTGACAAGTTGTCACATCACTCAAAGTGACTAATAATTTGACGCTTGATGCGAGTAGCGATTTGATGCTTGATGTGACTTGCGTACTGCACTCGAATTCAAAATGTGAATGTGCTCGCAAACAATCCCGGGCTCGGGTTCGCTAATTTCAAATTAACGAATTTTCCATTGCGACGTAATTAAATGATTATGCCTAGCGAAATCACTATTCACATCGCTAACGAATTAATTCTAAATTAACTCGTTCACCCGAATTAAATATATTATTTTGATTGACTTGTCCAATTTCGTATAATATATCGAATATATTATTTAATTGATTAATTCCAAATTAATCGTTTTCTCTCTTTATTGATATTTTATCCCAGATAAAATATCTCTGTAATTAATCCCAGATTAATTTTCTCTCTCTCATTTAATAATCCCAGATTAATAAAGTACGAGTCATATGTCATCGGTGAATCTTCAGGAAGCGACCCATGAGATCCCCAGATATGTTGGCAGTAAATACGGTCGTCGGACTATCTGAACACGTAAGTACCAAGTACTACGCTTTTACCGATTTACAAGACAAGGTTGGCTTCTAGCAAAGTGCCATGCCTACACAATTCTCCAGAAACATGTTTACAGGAATAAGCTGATCTATATCAGGCGTAGTATACGTAGTATTGCGTATTTCGATCCAGTATCAGATGATCACATGCAAGGCCTCGGGCTAGTACAATGTTTGCCCCGTACGAAGCATATATCGGATTACTAGCAACTAGTCTCTTTATTATCGGATAATCATGACCAAGTCATATTATCCCGATGGTTGCAACCCTTTAGAGAACTAGTTATGTATCCCTGCGCGATCATCATCTCCATATGACTGGAGTGATACTTCCGTCTTGACATCATACCCAACACCCTACGATTCTCAATATACCCAGCACAGGCGTACACAGAACCTGTTAAAGCCCTGGACGACCAAAACCAAAATATATTAATTGTCGCAAGTATTAGCGGTGCAAGTCTCAGGTTAAGACCAAATACACCTACCCTGATTTCGGATTTCCATAGACACATAGTCATACTACCAATGGAATTCCGAGGGGGTCTTTCCATAGCGAAGCTGTTTCCCGTACCATCGGTAAACACAACCTCCTATTACACTTGCATGAGTATCATATACCCAAATATATGAGAACTATGTCGTCGTGCCCTCACAACGCGCACAGGTGTAATACTAGTCTTTTACGCATTATCGATGTCCAATCTCGATAATACTCTGACTAGGGATATTTAATGATTTATCCATCGTGGATTGATACTGTCTCATATCTTCTCAATCCAGGAACAAATCATAGGGACCTCATATCATTTATACATCTTGGTGATCTAATCACAAATGATAAGAGAGCAATCGCCTTTGTCACATAGTTAATTTGTATAACATCACCATGATCTGTACAAATAGTGACGCTATGGGTCATAATTGTCCAACATATACTCCCATTAGTCGCGTATTAGATATGATCTAATAAAGGACACAATAAGACTATCTGTATGACAGTTAGTATAACTGTTTGACTGTTAACGTGTCTTATATATATATATATAGTATTCATCTTTCGTAAAAGGATGATTCCTTTGTCGAAAGAGACACTGATTAGAATGTCTAAGCAATATTATGCATCATAACATGATGGCATAATGAATAATATATTATGTGCGATTAAAGTATCAATTTAATCGTAATTGTTACGAGTTATTTTGATATGCAGTAGACAATAAGATGTGTTTTGAAACATGTTCTTTGTGATCTTTGAGAAATTAAGAACAAGTTTCTTATTCCTCGAGAATTTCGTCAGCAACCATAAGGTCAGATTAGTTTTGATCCTAATTATGATGTTAGATGGTCTGTGTCATATAAAGTCAGAAAAGATGCAGTGGGAGTGTCACCGTTGATTCTACTAAACTAGTGGAATCAATTGCAACTTTTGAAGTATTGACTTATGAATTTGCATAGTGACCCTATAGATTAGAAGTTTTCATATTAGTTAGTGCTTGCGGTTGTTTTATAGTATTTGGATTTGATCTCTAAATACATAGACAACTTTGTAGCTATAGCACAATACTGATATAGCGTCTGAGTCATATTGATGTGGAATTTGGATTCTGCGAAATATGAATGATGCTGGCTAAGGAAAACAATTGATTTTGTTGGACGGACTCAATTTATTAAAGCGGGCTTACTTGTTGTTGCCTACCTCTTGAGTGCTGGTGAGCTCTTGAGGGCCATGTGTATGTGATATACATTGAGATGTGTATATGATACCATGGATTAGCACTAGAGTAAGTGGGAGAAATTATTAGGGTTGGTGCTCGGAGTGCCAACCCGAATCATATTTATGTCCGATTCATAAATACGAGCAATTCTATTTTCCATAATATTACTAATTTAGTGTTAGCACCATTGTCTTTTATACAATTATTCGATCTAATTACGATTAGATCGAAACTAAATCTGGTTTAGTGATATGTGTATATTAGACAAAGACCCTAGGATTTACAATATAGTGCGTAGTTACAACGTAGTTTGTAATTGACATTGGGAAGCGCACTAAAAGATGTATATCCTTAAATAAAGTTCATGGTCAAGATTTACTAACACGGGTCGGTTAGTAAAATCTGCTGAGACGAGTTGTAGACACTGTATTTTTACATGAAGACCAGTGATGAGCCTCGTATGAAGGCACTACCCTTTAAGTTACGAAAGTCGCGGGAAACAGACGTCAGAAGAGAAAATTCAAAATTAAATACTTTGTCAAATTAATTCAATTGTTTAGCCTCGGGTTCGCTCGATTAATCTCTGTCTTAACTATTAGGCTCGGCCCAAACCCCCGCACCCATCCAAAGCCCATTCGTCAAAGCCACACGCCCACATCACACAATGCCAACCAAAGCCCAATCTAAATAATTAAAACATTTAAAACACATGTCACAAATTAAATCAATTCAAATTAAATTAAATCAAATCCAATAAATCAAATCAAATCTCCTTCCTAAATTAATTAAATCCCTCTCCTAAACTAAATAAATCACCTTCCAAATTAAACATATTCCCCACCAATTACAGAATATCTTTTCCTTATAACAAACTAATTAAGATATCCCTCATTATTGCATGATCTTTGTTTCATTCCCATGCAAGGAAAACCCTAGCCCACTCTTATAAAAAGGAACATAAACCAAACTCTTCAACCTGGGAACTCTCTCGCCACAACAAAGAAACAGAAAAGAATAAACCCTTGGTCTATCTCTCTCTCTCACACGTACAGACCATAGACCACAAACAAACTCACGGCTTCATCACACATGAATCAAGAAACCCTTAGACACGTGAACAAAGCCTTTTACCGACCCCTTCACTCCACACAAAAACGCACACAACAATGACCAAACCTTGAACGCACAGCCAACAAGCCACAAGCCACCAAGTGCCCCCATTAACCGACACTCAGCCCTTAATCTCTCAAACACACACACTCACAGCAGCCCTTTAACCGACCCAACTCACAGGCCACACACGCAGCCAACACCCACTCAGCCGACAAACACAAACCTGAAACAACCTCACCATCACCGAAAATACAACAAGAAACCAGCCCGGCACTATCGTAAAAACTACACCATCAAAACACCCTCGTATTACCGCAAACTACAACCCTTAAAATAGCCCCAAATTATCGCAAACTGTAATCACAAAACAGCCTCAAATTACTGTAAACTGCAACCCTTAAAACAGCCCCAAATTACTGCAAACTGCCACCCTTAAAACAGCCCCAACTTAACGCAAACTGAACCCTTAAAACAGCCCTAAATTACCGCAAACTGCACCCTTAAAACAGCCCCAAATTACCGCAGACTGCACCACAAAACAGTCCCTGCATCACCAAAAAATAGCAGCCCAAAACAGTCCATAAATCACTGAAAATAGTAAAGTAAAAATAGTGACCAAAAACAGCAGTAAAACAGAGGAAACAGTAGCCTAAAATAGCAAAACAACGGAGGAAAATATTGAACCAGCGAACCGGAAAAGTTGCGGAGCATTAACCATTCCTTCCGACGACATAACGCACTTCCAAAAAGAAAATTAAAAGGTAAGAACTGAGGGCACCCTTTGTTCATTTTCGTTCATCTTTTTCAGTTATTTATTATTATTTCTTCGCGTGCATCTTGTGGTTCATGTATGTTACGGTCATTGGATGAATGATTTTGTGCCATCTCTCACGGTATATCGGATGGAAACCTAGACGTAAATTCCGTAGCCAAATCCGAATGGACGGTAGTGCGGTCTGTACTTGGGATACAACTCCACGTAGTGCTTGAGAAACGGCACATATTTCGTTTTATCTAATCTTGTTATTCACCTCTTTTATGTGTCACATCACTTCACGTTTATTTCCATGCATGATTGCCTCTTTAGTTATTTAATTAACGTTAGGAACTTAATTATCTCTCTTCGACATTTATGCTTTTACAGTTATTATTTATTTATATTTCCGCATTTTATCTATTTGATATGTTCATGAGACTGCGTGCTCACTTTTTATTTTATTTACTCATATGTATGTGCAAACTTAGATATTAGTCAATCTTGCATGTGTATGTTGTGTAGACTTGGTTAGATTATCGTATAAATCCGTTCATTACAAGTGACATAAGTAAGGGCCATTCCGAACCCAACGGTTTGAGGTCTTCCCTTGCGAGGGGTGAATGCGGCCTTAAATCATTTCCCAGTTCACGCTGGGTGGCGACTCCATTTTATTTCTTCGGTTTAGTCCCCTGCGGGATACTCCGTACTCCCGATAGGGTCGCGAGCCTGGAACAACATCGTCAATTTCTGTGTTCTACACCAGTACATGTCGTATATTGTGACTTGGTCTGATGGTTTATCCCAATGAACCATGAGTCTCGAGAGACTCGTATAGACATGTAGGTGTTTATTTGATAAGACGCTGAACGACTCACTGAAGGCTTCCTAATATATGGTACACCAACGTCAATATGAACCTTCTCGAGTTGAGCGAGCATAGTTGTCCTTCGACTTAAGATACCACAGTGGGATATATGAGTTATCCTCCACACTTTGATGGCAGTCACGTCACGATCTATTTAGATCAGACCTCCGCCTGTTAGTTGGGTGTTGACTGATGCTCATGATATCCAGTGCGTATCAAGACAAGATCCGTCAGTCCTGTGTACAGGGCATAGGCATCCGCACGTGTTTGCGATCTAGTAAATCCATGGTCATGGTATAACTTCGGAAATCAGTTCCAAGTGTTATTTAGAGATCTTAAATTGAAATTCGATTGTATTATATTGAACGAATTTGACGTTCTCATCTATATCCTAGGTATAATACGGATAGCCTATGACGGAGGGATTATACGTATGCAATGACCTCGGCTTGCATAGTTTAGCGAGATTATCTGTGGTCATCATAATCTATGAGTGGGTGGATTATGGACACAAAATTAGATTTCGTGACGGATAAACCTAAACTTAGAGAGTCCCACAATATGAAGTGTACTCGTTGATCACTTGGGCAACTCGATATGAATAATATGGATTATTCATAATACTTCAATGACTTAAGTGAGTTAATTCGGATCATTTAATCGGTTATACGATAACACATGCATTAGGGGATTTTGTATGATACTAATTATCATGTATTTATATTTGATACATAATACGATTAGATGCACATTAATTATTTTTCAAATGAGATTTTGACACATGCCATAAATATATGTATTTGTTATTTATTGTAAATAAAAATACATATATAATAATAATTACATTAATTGATTATTTGAATATTTAATTGTTAAATATTTAAATAATTAATTAATTAAACCTTTTCATAAATGTTATGAAATTTGTTGTATTATTATTGGGACATATGACATGAATTAATTAGGCTTATGTGTGCAAATTTGATTTGTTTAACATAAAGCTTAATTATTTATTTAATTGGATTAAATGTGCCAAAGGACAACATTGCCCTTGCCAAAGTCGGTTCCTTCATCTTTTATTGCAAGAATTTTTCATTTGCTTCCCAAGGAAGCTTATGGCCGTGAGTCTCCATCCCCAAAATGTTTGACAATTATGACCCATAGCGTCACTATTTGTAAAAGACATTGTGGTTTTTGTACAAATTAACTATGTGACAATGAAATTGCATTTTATCATTTTGTAATTTGATTACTTAAATATATAAATGATAAAAGTCCTTATGATTAGTTCCAGATTATAAGACATGAGGCAATATCAATCCATAAAGGTTTAATCATTAAATATCCCTAGTCGTAGTATTATCGAGACTGGACATCGATAATGCGGAATAGACTAGTATTACACTTGTGCGTGTTATGGAAACGTAACAGCATAGTTCTCATATATTTAAGTATTGGATACTTATGCAAATACGATAGGAGGTTGTGTTTACCAACGGTACGGAAACAGCTTCACTTTGGATAGACCCCTCGGAATCCCATTGGTAGTATGACTATGTGTCTATGGGAATCCGCATCAGGGTAGGTGTATTTGGTCTTAACTGAGACTTGCATCGCTTGTAGTTGCGACAATCAATACGCTTTGGTTTTGGTCGTCCAAGACTTTAACAGGTTATGTGTACGCCTTTTCTGGGTTTATTGAGAATCGTAGTGTATTGGGTGTGATGTCAAGACGGAAGTATCACTTCAATCATATGGAGATGATGATCACGCATGGATACAGAACTGGTACTCTAATGGGTTGCAACCATCAGGATAATATGACAAGGTCATGATTATTCGATTAAAGAGACTAGTTGCTTGTGATCCGATATATGTTTCGTACGGGACAAACACTTTTCCAGCCCCAAGCCTTGCATGTGACATCCGATACTGGATCGCTATACGCAATACTACGTATACTACGCCTGACATAGATTATATATTCCTTTAAGAATATTTCTGGAGAATTAGGTAGGCACGATGCTTTGCTAGAAGCCAACCATGTCTCGTAAATCGGTAAAAATATGGTACGAGTTACGCACGTGTTCGGATAGTCCGACGATCGGATTTACTGCCAACATATCCAGGGATCTCATGGGTCACTTCCTGAAGATTCACCGATGCTGTATGATTCGAACATAATTAATCTGGGATTAATTACGGAGAGATTTTATTTGGGATAAAATACTATTTGAAGAGAGAGAACGATTAATTTGGAATTAATCGATAAAATAATATATTTGATATATTAAATGAAATTGGATTTCGACACGGAATTAAAATTGGATTTTAATTCGGGCGAATGAATTAATTTAGAAATAATTCGCGAGCGACGTCAATAATAATTTTGCTAGGCATAATTATTTAATTAAATTTGATTTAATTACGGCGCAACGTAAAATTCGTTAATTCGGAATTAACGAACCCGAGCTCGGGATGTGTTTGCATGCCCACTCGGATTTTGAATTAAAGTGGGGCCCACAAGTCCATCACGTGTCACATCAATGGTCACTTCAGTGATGGAAGTCATGTCCACTTTTTGGTGATAGACATCTAGTCACTTTAAGTGATGGGAGTAGTTGGGAGTAATAAATGTTAGTTTCCCTCCAAATTTTGGTAAAGCCTTTTTGGAAAAGGATATATCATTTTTGCCTTTGACTTTTCATGACTTGTATTTTGTTTTAGAAACAAAAACAAAGGAAAAAAATAAAAATTCTCTATTTCTTTCTCACCTTGGTCGAATACTGCAAGCATTTACAAGGAAATTTTGTAGCAATTTTTCTTAAGCTAGCACTTGAAGAATTATATCATGGTGATAAGGAAACCATCCTTTGAGTTTGGAATCTCAACCTTCAAGCTTGGAGCTTCAACAAACAACTTCAAAGAGGAGATATTGGAGGACTTCTCAAAGGAAAATTTTGTTTACAACGCATCCTACAACCGTTCTTTTTAAGTATGTTTCCGCCATTCTTACTTCTTGTATTCACATATTTCATGCTTTATATGATCTTGGGATGACCTTAGTAACCCATCATTGGTATCATGGAGCCTATTTGAGCATGAAATTTGATTAGGGTTTATATACTAAAATTTGGGTATTTTTTATTTGAGCATGTTTTAATCAAATTGTTTGTTTGAGTATGCTTGTATGTTGATAACTTAGAGTTATTCATGATCAATTTTAAGAAAAATTAATTGGATTAATTTTCCCCAATATTTAGGGCTTGGCCGAATCTTAGTGAACCCTAAAGTCATGGTAATTTTTTGTTTTTTAAATCATTGGATGAGTTTAAAGACTTGGGATATATTGATTTGTGATTTAATCGGATTGAAATCGAAATCGGATATAAAATCCTTCAAATTGCCGTGACTTGAGAAGCATGAAATGTGTTTATTTTGGTTTCAATAATGTTGGACATGTGTTGAAAAAATTAATGCATGATTAATTGATTAAATTGATATTTTGGAAATGTTAATTTAGATAATTAATTAGTGCAATACACTTTAATTAATTAAATTATGAAATTTGGAATATTAGAATTTAATTAATTGGGCTTTATTTGGAATTGGGCTAAAAATGTTGTATTTGGGCCTAATGGGCTTGGTTGAGCCAAGTTGGTTTAGGACAATTGGATTGGATCCAAATTGGGCCTAAACCATTACATTAAGTCCAAATATAACAAATGGGCCATTAACATTTAATTGGACCTTGGTATTTGGGTTTGACCCATATTGACCAAAGCCCATGCCTTAAGATTAATGAAAAGCCCATTGGACTTTAATTAAATGAACATTGGATGTTAATCGGGCTTTGAGACCCATTAAGATTAGATTTAGAATCTAAGTCGTAAAGACGCATTAAAAATGTAATTATTTAATTTGGAATTAAATATAGAATTAGTATTGAATACAAATTAAATTAGATTTAAAATTGTAGTTCGATATAATTCAAGAATTCGTACTTTGAGTGCTTATTCTAAAACGAGTTGGACTCGCGCAAATCAAATCATTGTTTGAACATTGGATGATCACTTTATTCAAAGATTAATTAATTGGATTAGATTGATTGAATAACATGCTTTGTGTGAATACATGGATGTGTTATATGAATAATGTATATCAGATGGATATTAGAAGGGAAAAGGCAATTTTGGAAATTGTTTTAAATTTAAAATTTATTAAATTTGACCTGCGTGTCCAGCCTTAACTCTTGATTCTTTGTAATTCTCTTCTCACCTAATTCCCCTCAATATTAATGAGGTTTCTTTAATTGTATTATGTAATGGGGTAGAAGTTAGAATAGTGCTAGCCGGGGAAAGGAAATTGAGTGTTTGTTCTAGGAACAATCTGTGAGATATCAATCCGCATATCATTATTAATTTATTTACCGCGCCTTATTATGCTTTTAGAATGCATGCTTAAGGGTGAATGATGAGACCAAATCAAAGATAATAAATTGGTTGCTAATTTACGCGAAAAACCCTCAACAAATATTAAGCGTTTTCCTTCCATTGAATGATTCATTCTCAAGATCCAAGATTGGCACTGGTTTGTTGGCCAAAGTCAAGACCTTTGTCCATCGCGGATGTGTTTGAATCATGAAGGCTTTGTTCCATATCATATGTCTTGTCCAAGTTGTGATTTGTTGGCCAAGTCAAGATCACTTCTTGTCCATCGACATCGATTACGAAGCTTTCCAAAGTCAATGGGTTCCGCTTAACTGGAATCATTAAGCTTGTTGTGCCAAAGCCAAGGCTTAGTTGATTCAAAGGAAAAAAGTTAGGAAAATATATTGGATATATTGGCATATATATTATATATGTTTCAGACTTAGAGGTCCACCTACCGGATCTAGGAATTGGATGAGATCCAATTGATCTTAGAGATCTACTTAGTTAAATATCATACAGCTTGTTGGCCAAAGTCAAGGTTGTGTGTTATTTAACGGGATCCTAGCCCACTAGGAAACTAGGTTTCCCGAGTACTCAACAGAGGGTTAGAGGCTCGCCGAAAAATAGTGAGAGGCCGGTATTGGATTTGCAATTTCGTTCAAATATTTGGCTCTACGCGCTTTCAAAATATTTCATCAATTATATTTATTAGTTGGACTAATATTTTATTATTTTTCTTGTAACAGTTAGACTGTACCCATACATCGTTAATTGAATAGTTTGACTATTGCAATTAAGATGACAGGAAAGTTAAGCATTAGAGATATTATCATGGGCGATAATGTCTTTAATGGCACAAACTTTCAAGATTGGGAAATGAATCTCGTGATTGTCCTGGGATCCGAGAAGTTGCTCTACACTATAGAGAGACCTCTTGGGCCTAAGCCTATATCTGATCAGATATTTGAGCTAGAGCTTTAGAAGACTCATAGCGATGACAACTTCACTGCTCAATCTATAATGCTTGCTGCTCTGACTTAAATACTTGTGCTAGCGGGAGAGAGGAAAGAGAGAGATTTGATCTAGGATCAATGTGTTAAATATCCATCTGCATATCATTATTATTTATTTATACGCACTTTATTATGTGTTTAGAATGCATGTTTAAGGGTGTATGATGATGAGACCTTAACAAATATAATAAATTGGTTGCCAACTTGCACGCGAAAAACCCTCACAAAATATTAAGCGTTTTTCCTTCCATTGAGTGATTCTTACTCAAGATCTAAGACTGGCATTGGTTTGTTGGCCAAAGTCAAGGCCTTTGTCCATCAAGGATGTGTTTGAATCACGAGAGCTTTGTTCCATATTGGTGTCTTGTCCAAGTTGTGGTTTGTTGGCCAAAGTCAAGACCACTTCTTTGTTGGTTTCTAATTAGGTCCCAAGATCATGAAATCAAGCAATGAAAACGCATGAATACATTAAAGGAATAAGGCGGAAACATTACTCACATTGATCGGTTTTGGATGCGAAGAACAAAATCCATTTCTTTCTCCTTGTTGAAGCTCGGCAGTGAGCTCCTTGAGCTGCTGTGGTGCTCGGTTTTGGTCTATTTTGGCTCCTCTAAAATCGGCCATGGGAGACCTCCATTGAAGCTCCAAGCTTCAAGCTCCAAAAATGGATTCCAAGCTCATAAATTCATTTCCCTATCACCTATGTATAACCCAAGGTGTGTGCTAGCACTTCTTCATCTTCTTTGCTTCTCAAAAATTTGGTCAAACCAGAAAAATTGAGAAGAAATCGGCTCTAAGCCGTAAGAGTGAGAAGAGAAAGAGAGGAGGGAAAATGGTTTCTTTAGAAACCGTAAAAATGGGAGAGAGAGAAAAAAAATAATAGAAAATGTATTATATATATATATATTTATTTTATTTTCCAAAAACAAAACAAATACATAAATCATTTCCATATACCAAAAGTCAAAAAACAAAAAGTAAAAAGCAATAATTGCTTTTCAACTACCATATCAATCACTAAAATCAAGTGACAAGTTGTCACATCACTCAAAGTGACATTTGATTTGACGCTTGATGTGATTTGCGATTTGATGCTCGATTTGAGTATCCTATACGCAAATATATGAGAACTATATTGTTGTGCCCTCACAACGTGTACAAGTGTAATACTAGTCTTTTACGTATTTATCGATGTCCAATCTCGATAATACTCTGACTAGGGATATTTAATGATTTATCCTTCGCGGACTGATACTGTCTCATATCATTCTCCGTCAAGGAAAAAATCACATGGACCTATCATCATTTATACATCTAGGTGATCTAATCACAAATGATAAGAGTGCAATCTCCTTTGTCACATAGTTCATTTGTACAACAACACCGTGATCTGTACAAATAGTGACGCTATGGGTCATAATTGTCCAACATTCTTGTCCATCGACATTGATTACGAAGCTTTCCATGGTCAATGGGTTCCGCTTAACTGGGATCACTAAGTTTGTTGTGCCAAAGCCAAGGCTTAGTTGATTCGGAGGAAAAAGGTTAGGTAATATATTGGATATATTGGCATATATAAGATATATATTTCGGACTTGGATGTCCCCCTACTGGATCTAGGAATTGGATTGGATCCAATTGATCTTAGAGATCTACCTAGTTAATTATCATACAATTTGTTGGCCAAAGTCAAGATTGTGTGATATTAACGGGATCCTAGCCCACTAGGAAACACGATTTTCCGAGTACTCGACAGAGGGTTAGAGGCTCGCTGAAAAATAGTGGGAGGAGAGAATTAAATTTGCAATATTCGTTTAATTACTTGCAATACACGCTCAATCAAATATCTTTCGTCATATATATTAAATGTTAGTTGGACTAATATTTAAAACGTTGTTTTAATAAGCAGTTGGACTGTATTCAAACTATTCATTTATATTTGATTATATAATTGGATTATAATAATCAATATATTTGATTTAATTAATTATAGTTGATTAAATAGTTGGACTATAGTAATCATTATAATTAATAGTACCGAAATCATTGATTAAATAGTTGGACTATTAGAATCAAGATAAAATTGAAAGGTTAACATTTAAAACATAATCCTAAGGAAAATGTATTTAAGTGGTTTAATTTTTCAAATTGGGAATAAATTTCAGGATAGTCCTGGAAACTAATAAGTTACTTTATTTGATAAAATAACATATTATGCCTAATCCCGGAGTTAAGAAAATAGTAGAGCATAATCTTTGGAATATTTATGTGATGATAACTTTACTGCTTAATCCATTAAGCTTGCCAAAAAGACTCTTTAATTTCTTAATCAGAAATAAGGATTGGATCCTTAAAGTATGATAATGAAATTGAAGGATCTTCATAGATCTATTCTTAGATCTTAGAAGTACTAAATTGCAATAGTAAAGTCTTGGAGAGTTAATGACTATTCTCAAGGAGACAAAGTCAAAGTTTGCAATAAGGCAAGTAGCGCAAGGCGCATCTTACTTTGATATTCCAAAAGGCCAAGGCTAGGCCAAAGGCTTCTGGAGTGTTGAAAAGGGCAAAGGCAAAATTATTATAATCTTCTGGGAAGATAAAAGACATATCCCAAAATGTCTGCCTAAATGTAGCAAACGGGATTGCGGAAGGGTGACTGCCGTTTGGACAAAGCAGACATGAAGGAATTGAAGACGAGCAAGGCTCTGACTTCAAATATGTTTGTCATAAATATATTCGCTACTAGTATTAAAATTGGATTTAAATACTTAGTGTGGTACATAATTATGTACTGATGTTCAGAATCTGCTATGAGCAGGATACTGACTTCAGATTGAGATTAATCTGCGAATCGGAACGGGACGAGAGTTGCTGTTTTAACCGTAGATACCTAAGTTTAGGAATTACCCTTTGGGTTTGTACTTAAATTAGGAAACTTTTATAATATAACTAGTTTGACTAGAGACATTATCTCTACATCAGTGTATAACCCACTGTGGATGTACCTTTATATTCTAGAACACTAAAGTGTTTTATTATTTAAAGATGATATTGAGATAAACACATTAGATGTGAATAACAGAATTTATATTTTGAATATAATAAATCTCAAACATATTACATGACAAACAAATAGCTCAAACTGATTTGATCAGAAGAGACTAATTGTGGCATTGTTGTCTGGGACACAATTAAACAAGACTCGTATATCCACACTTTTGAATAGTGGGTACTAGGACATATTTGATTCCAATCAAAAAAAGTCTACGAATCTAGTTTATTGGGCAAAGTGCCTAAAACACCTTTACTTGGTAAAAGTGTAAATGCCATCGATCTGTTAGCCCTAGTTCATAGTGAAGCAAGTGGGCCCATGTCTGGCTAGGCTAGATGTGAATATGAATATTTCGTGACCTTTACGGATGTGGCATCGCGTTATGGTTATGTGTTTCTTTGAAACACAAATCGGAAACTTTTAAAGTTTTTGACACGAAATAGACAAACAGATCGGCTGAAGTATTAAACAGTCACGGTAAGACCGTAATGAAAAATACTTAGGCAATAATTTTCTAATATACTTGAAAGAGTAAAGTATTCTTTCAAAGAGGACTCCTCCCGGAACACGTCATCTTGACGGTGTGTCCGAACCAGAGAAACCGAATTTTGTTGGACATGATAAGGTTAATCATAAGTTGCTCTGAGCTACCATTTCCTTCAACGGATACACATTAAATAGTGCAGAACGTATTTTGAATAAGGTTCCAAAAAAATCTATTAGACAGATTTCATATTAGATATGAACAGGAAAGAAACCGGGTTTCTCATTCCTGAATATTTGGGAATGCTAGGCATATGTTTGGATGATGCCAAACTAGAACCCAAATTGGATGAGTGCCAATTGTAGGTTATCATAGGGATACCAAAGTATAGTACTTATACATCTCACAAGAGAACAATTTAATTGTTGCTCACCATGCAGTTTTCCTAAAAGGAATACCTATAAGCAGTGGTAAGTGGGAGGATAGTAAAACTCGATGAAAATCGGAGTAATACTATTCCAGGCACCTATTCCTTAATGGAACATAAATAGTTCATCAAAATGAAACTATACCAATAATCTTCGAATACACAAGAACCACGTAAGTCGGAGAGAGTCAGAAAACAACCTGGGGTATGGGTTTCTGATCTCACCTCATAAAGATGTCAGTCTTATTGAGGAACACCAATTGATTACGTATGAGGAAGTGATACAAGGTATCGACTCCCTAATATGGCAAAGTGCCATGAATCCGAAATGGATTCCATGTATATCAACTTAGTTTGAACACTAGTTGATGTACCGCAAGGCATTGTGCCTATTGGTACTATATAAGTCTTCAAGGAAGACATACATGGATGGAAACATACCAACGTTATAAGCTAGGCTTGTAGCAGAAAGGTATTGTTATCAACATTGTGTTGATTACGACGAAACCTTTTACCTGTTGCCATGTCAAATCCATTTGGATAATGCTTTCTAATGCTGCATGTTTCATTTATGAAATATGTCAGCTGAACGGGAAAATCACTTTCCTGAAAAGGAAACCTTTTGGAGGATGTTTACAACATCCTGTCAGTTTTGTCATACCAAAACTAGCAAACAAGGTTTGCAGGTTATTCGATCCATGTTTGGATTGAAGCAAGCATTAGGTTCTTAGAATTATCGTTTTAATGTAATCATAATGGAGTATGATTTAATTCAAAACGAAAATGATTCTTGTGTATATAAGGAGGTTAGTGGGAGCGCACTGACAGTGGCTGTCCTATAAATAATGATAATAAATCATTTCTTGGAAATGATATTCCCATAATACAATCGGTGAAAGCTTGGCTTTCATTAAAACTCTCCGAGAAATCGTACATTGAAAAATGTACGCGACCTGGTGTCTCATACGCTTTGAGCATATGAATTCACAATCAGGCCAATCCATGTGATAGTCACTGGATTGATATTAAGAACATACTTTAGTTTCTTAGAGAACTAAGGATGCTGTCTTATACTATGGAGATGGAGAACTTGCAGTGACTGGGATCACTGCTACAAGTTTCCAAACCGATAAAACGACTAAAAGTCGCAAACGGTACAATAAAGTTTGAATAACAGAACAGTGAGCTAGAAATATTCCAAGCAAGATATTGTTACCGAATAAACAACAAATGTGGGTTATTGCTGCAGCTGAGGCAGCAATAGAAGCCATTTGGGTCGATAATAAATCTAATTAGATTAGATATAGTTCTATTAGCCGCTGAGCTAGGCTTCAGCACAGGCTAAAGAATTAATGGTCTCATCAACTATCCAGATACATACTTCGATATTCATCTGATTCGTTCGGATCATACATCGTGGCGATGTGATGATCGAATAAATTGCATCAGATGATAATCATGTAAATCCGCTGACGAAAGCCTTTTCTCAACAGTTTGAGCCAACCGTACATAGTTCGGGTGTCAGACACTCGAGTGACTGGCTATAGGCCAAGTGGGAGATTGTTGGACAATTATGACCCATAGCGTCACTATTTGTACAGATCATGGTGATGTTGTACAAATTAACTATGTGACAAAGGAGATTGTTCTCTTATCATTTGTGATTAGATCACCAAGATGTATAAATGATAGGAGGTCCCTATGATTTGTTCCTGGATTGAGAAGATATGAGACATTATCAATCCACGAAGGATAAATCATTAAATATCCATAGTCAGAGTATTATCGAGATTGGACATTGATAATGCATAAAAGACTAGTATTACACTTGTGCGCGTTGGGAGGGCATGACGGCATAGTTCTCATATATTTGGGTATAGGATACTCATGCAAGTGTAATAGGAGGTTGTGTTTACCGATGGTACGGGAAACAGCTTTGCTCTGGATAGACCCCCTCGGAATTCCATTGGTAGTATGACTATGTGTCTATGGAAATTCGAAATCAGGGTAGGTGTATTTGGTCTTAACCTGAGACTTGCACCGCTAATACTTGCGACAATCAATATACTGTTGGACAAAATGACCCATAGCGTCACTATTTGTACAGATCATTGTGTTGTTGTAACAAATTAACTATGTGACAAGGAAATTGCACTCTCATCATTTGTGATTAGATCACCATAGATATATAAATGAAGAGAGGTCCCTATGATTAGTTCCTGGATTGAGAATAATATGAGACAGTATCAGTACAAGAAGGATTAATCATTAAATATCCCTAGCCGGAGTATTATCGAGACTGACATCGATAATGCGGAATAGGCTAGTATTTCACTTGTGCGCGTTGTGAGGGCACAACGGCATAGTTTTCTCATATATATAAGTATTGGATACTTATGCAAGTGCGATAGGAGGTCGTGTTTCACCGATGGTACGGGAAACAGCTTCGCTCTGGATAGACCCCTCGGAATCCCATTGGTATTATGACTATGTGTCTATGGGAGGCCGGAATCAAGGTAGGTGTGTATAGTCTTACCTGAGACTTACATCGCTAATACTTGCGATAATCGGTAGACTTTGGTCTTGGTGGTACAGGGCTTTAAAACCGGTCTGCGTACACCACTTCTGGGTTTATCAGAGAGTCGTAGTGTATTGGGTGTGATGTCAAGATGGAAGTATCACTTCAGTCATAGTGGAGATGATGTCACGCAGGATACGGTACTAGTTCACTTGAGTGATGCGCATCCAATCGGGATATTGTGACCAGGTCATGAATATCCGATTATAGAGACTATGTTACCAGACATCCGACATGTGCTTCGGACGGGGCAGACACTTATCCAGCCCCAGCCCTAGCACGTGACTATCCGATACTGGACCGATACTGATACTTACTTGGTATACTACGCTTGATATAGATCTTAAATATTCTTAGATGAATATGACCGGAGAATTGGGTAGACTTCGTGCTTTGCTAGAAGCCGATCTTGTCTCGTAAATCGGTAGAACGTAGTACTTGGTACATACGTGATTCGGATACTCCGACGACCGTATTTACTGCCAACTTATCCGGGGATCTCATGGGTCACTTCCCAAAGATTCACCGATGACGTATGACTCGCACTTTTAATTAATCTGGGATTAATTAGATGAGAGAAAATTAATCAGGGATTAATTGTGGAGATATTTTATCTGGGATAAAATATCATTTAAAGAGAGAGAACGATTAATTTGGAATTAATCGGTAATTAATATATTGGATATATTATATGAAATTGGATTTTGACGCGGAATTAAAATTATATTTTAATTCGGGCGAACGAATTAATTTAGAATTAATTCGTTAGCGACGTGAATAGTGATTTCGCTAGGCGTAATCATTTAATTACGACGCAAAGGAAAATTCGTTAATTTGGAATTAGCGAACCCGAGCCCGACATTATTTGCGAGCTCATTCGTATTTCGAATTCGAGTGCGGCACGTCAAATCAAGCGTCAAATCGCTAGTCGCATCAAGCATCAAATCACTTGTCACTTTGAGTGATGTGACTTGATTAATTGATGTGACTTGAGTGATGTGATGAGTGATGTGTGTGGTTGGCAATTAAAGCCAAATGTGTGTGAAATGAATTTCAAATGAAATTCATGTGTATTAGATACACAAATTACACACAAAAACCGTGAGACACATTTTCCCTCCTCTCTCCATCATCTCTTCTTCTCCTCTCTCACTCACGCCATTTCTGTTCTGGTTTTTCTGGGTACTGCCGTGAACAAAATGGAGGGAAGCAGTGTGTTTTGTGGCAAAACAAGAGTGCTAGCACACTCTGAGATCAATGCGAAGGTGATAGGGAAGTATACCCATGAGCCGGGAACTAAAATGATGAAGCTTGGAGCTTCATATCTTGAAGATAAGGGGCGTAATCACTGTTCACAGCAGCCCACTGCAGTGCAGTCCACCAGTGAGCAGATTTCATTTTTGTTGCCCAAATCGTCGCTCAACCACTCGATGTAAGTATTCCGCAACTTCCGTCGTTGTATTCACTTGTGTTTCATGCTTGAGTTTTGATCTTGGGACCTATAGAAACCTCGAACATATACTTGGTTTTGGTCGTTCAGGGCTTTAAGAGGTTCTGTGTATGCCTCTGCTGGGTATATTGAGAATCGTAGTGTGTTGGGTGTGATGTCAAGACGGAAGTATCACTCCAGTCATGTGGAGATGATGATCGCGCATGGATACATAACTGGTTCTCTAAAGGGTTGTAACCATCGGGATAATATGACTTGGTCATGATTATCCGATAATAAAGATACTAGTTGCTAGTAATTCGATATATGCTTCGTATGGGACAGACACTGTACCAGCTCCAGGCCTTGCATGTGATCATCCGATACTGGATCGAAATACGCAATACTACATATACTACGCCTGATATAGATCAGCTTATTCCTGTAAGCATGTTTCTGGAGAATTGGGTAGGCACGGCGCTTTTCTAGAAGCCAACCTTGTCTTGTAAATAGGTAAAAGCGTAGTACTAGGTACTTACGTGTTCGGATAGTCCGACGACAGTATTTACTGCCAACATATCCAGGGATCTCATTGGTCGCTTCCCGAAGATTCACCGATGACGTATGACTCGCACTTTTAATTAATCTGGGATTAATTAGATGAGAGAAAATTAATCAGGGATTAATTGTGGAGATATTTTATCTGGGATAAAATATCATTTAAAGAGAGAGAACGATTAATTTGGAATTAATCGGTAAATTAATATATTGGATATATTATATGAAATTGGATTTTGACGCGGAATTAAAATTAATAATTTAATTCGGGCGAACGAATTAATTTAGAATTAATCGTTAGCGACGTGAATAGTGATTTCGCTAGGCGTAATCATTTAATTACGACGCAAAGGAAAATTCGTTAATTTGGAATTAGCGAACCCGAGCCCGACATTATTTGCGAGCTCATTCGTATTTCGAATTCGAGTGCGGCACGTCAAATCAAGCGTCAAATCGCTAGTCGCATCAAGCATCAAATCACTTGTCACTTTGAGTGATGTGACTTGATTAATTGATGTGACTTGAGTGATGTGATGAGTGATGTGTGTGGTTGGCAATTAAAGCCAAATGTGTGTGAAATGAATTTCAAATGAAATTCATGTGTATTAGATACACAAATTACACACAAAAACCGTGAGACACATTTTCCCTCCTCTCTCTCATTCTTCTTCCTCTCATCACTCACGCCATTTCTGTTCTGGTTTTTCTCTGGGTACTGCCGTGAACAAAATGGAGGGAAGCAGTGTTTTTGTGGCAAAACAAGAGTGCTAGCACACTCTGAGATCAATGCGAAGGTGATAGGGAAGTATACCCATGAGCCGGGAACTAAAATGATGAAGCTTGGAGCTTCATATCTTGAAGATAAGGGGCGTAAATCACTGTTCACAGCAGCCCACTGCAAGTGCAGTCCACCAGTGAGCAGATTTCATTTTTGTTGCCCAAATCGTCGCTCAACCACTCGATGTAAGTATTCCGCAACTTCCGTCGTTGTATTCACTTGTGTTTCATGCTTGAGTTTTGATCTTGGGACCTATAGAAACTCGAACATATACTTGGTTTTGGTCGTTCAGGGCTTTAAGAGGTTCTGTGTATGCCTCTGCTGGGTATATTGAGAATCGTAGTGTGTTGGGTGTGATGTCAAGACGGAAGTATCACTCCAGTCATGTGGAGATGATGATCGCGCATGGATACATAACTGGTTCTCTAAAGGGTTGTAACCATCGGGATAATATGACTTGGTCATGATTATCCGATAATAAAGATACTAGTTGCTAGTAATTCGATATATGCTTCGTATGGGACAGACACTGTACCAGCTCCAGGCCTTGCATGTGATCATCCGATACTGGATCGAAATACGCAATACTACATATACTACGCCTGATATAGATCAGCTTATTCCTGTAAGCATGTTTCTGGAGAATTGGGTAGGCACGGCGCTTTTCTAGAAGCCAACCTGTCTTGTAAATAGGTAAAAGCGTAGAGTACTAGGTACTTACGTGTTCGGATAGTCCGACGACAGTATTTACTGCCAACATATCCAGGGATCTCATTGGTCGCTTCCCGAAGATTCACCGATGACGTATGACTCGCACTTATTAATCTGGGATTAATTAGATGAGAGAGATAAAATTAATATGGGATTAATTACGGAGATATTTTATCTGGGATAAATATCAATAAAGAGAGAAAACGATTAATTTGGAATTAATCGATTAAATAATATATTCGATATATTATACGAAATTGGATTCGACGTGGAATTAAAATTAGATTTTAATTCGGGTGAACGAGTTAATTTAGAATTAATTCGTTAGCGACGTGAATAGTGATTTCGCTAGGCATAATCATTTAATTACGTCGCAACGGAAAATTAGTTAATTTGGAATTAGCGAACCCGAGCCTGAGATTGTTTACGAGCTTATTCGCATTTCGAATTCGAGTGCGGAACGCAAGTCACATCAAGCATCAAATCGCTAGTTGCATCAAGCGTCAAATAATTAGTCACTTTGAGTGATGTGACAACTTGTCACTTGATTGACTTGAGTGATGTGAATAGTTGATGGAAGTAGTTGGAATTAATTACCTTGACTTTTTGTATTTGATAAATCAATTATTTAATTTTTGGTAATTGATTATTGTTTATTAGATACACAAAATTAAATACAAAACACACTTCCATCTCTCTCTCTCTCTTGTACACACGATTTGGAGCCAAAAACTCCATCTCTCTCTCACGCCCATTTGGCATTTCTTCTTCTGTTTTCTGGACAAAAATCGAGAATGAAGGGAAGTAAAGTGTGATGTTTTTGTGGCAAAAACATCAAGAGCTAGCACACAAAGAGACATGCGAAGGTGATAGGGAAACCACCCGTGAGCTTGGAATCACCATGACAAAGCTTGGAGCTTGGATTCTTGGAGATGGCCGAATCATGGAGGACAGAAAACAGTGGACTGCCGTGAGCTGTTGGAGGGCAGAAAGTTGATTTTTATTGTCCACCGCGTCGCTCAACGTTCGATGTAAGTATTCCGCAACTTCCTCGATTGTATTCACATGTGTTTTATGTTTGATTATTCGATCCTCGGGACCGTAGAACTCCAACAGTATCTCATAAGTCTCTCATTTTATATCATATATACAACTTTATATAAAATATATCAGAAACTGTTCCCACTGCTTCTACGGAGAAGAGAAGACTTATGATATATACAATGCTAGAAAGAAGTTTGTACGTTCATACTGACCCTATTAAAAAATATGCATTCTCTATGCTTTCATAAAATCAGACAATCTAACTGTATCAAAAATAGAGAACACATATTTTCAGAAAGCTTATCTGAGTCTACAATAGGCTCCATAAGCTAGTATATGAAACTGTGATCTTAGCAAAATACAAACTCTAGGGCCATTCTAGAATGAACTTCTTCAAATAAAGAAACCATAACAGATCTCTCATTCGAAGAAACCATTCAGGAACGCCACTTTGCATTCTTTAGCAAAAACACAGTTTAATATTAACATTAACCAACTGATCCTTAATTATTCAACTAGTGCGACTTGAGACAAGTTTTCTTAGAATCTACAATAGATCAATGAGTATAACCTTTCTCACTGTTATACTATAAAGGTCAAACCTTTAACAAGCTCACTTAGCTTTTGCTGCGCAAATAATTTGTACATTTTATGAACTATTCATAACAAAAGCCTAATCAAGTTCAAAACTTGATCATATTAAGCCATTAACAATCTTAGATCTATGGTTCAATGTTAACTTTCAAAATCGATATCAAATATCGCTCCCACTATAAGTTATAGGATAATTTTCTTCGTTAAGAAAACAACAGAATCATTAAGTATCAAATACTTTATAAATGATTCTGACATCCTATTGAACTTATACAGAAGTTGTCTAAGGTTCATTTTATCAAATTATTTATGTAGTTCCATTACAGTTTATCACTCTCACATTTGACTTCAATAAGTAAAATCTTTTCTGCAGTCGTCGACATCCAATGTTAACCACCAAGTAATAAAACAATTTTATTACTCAGGATCGTAGAAAAGATATTCTATCAAATAGAATACAATATTTTATTAAATAGAATAAATGATAAACCTTATTTGTACCTCCAAGGCGCAAGTACTTTCAATTATATAAAAATTATACAAAAGAAAGTTTCAAATCTCAAACTTTTCAAGATTCGAATTTTCTCCCTATACATATTGTAGGCACTGTATTTTTGCATGTAAGTCTCGATGATGAGTCTCATATGGAGACACTACCTCTTTAAATTGTGGAAGTCGTGGGAAACGGACGTCAGAAGGGAAGAGTCAGACATTGACATCTTGTTGGATTTAATTCTCTTGTTTAACTTCGGGTTCGCTTGTTGGACATTAGTTTTAAAACACATCCTTATCCCCAAACCAAAGCCCATTTCGCCCAAGCCCATTAAATCGCATCCAGTAATAATTAAAACATTTAAAACACATGTCAAAAATTCAATTAAATCAAATTAAATTAAATCAAATTAATTCTCATTCCTAAATTAAATAAATCCCTTCCTAATTTAAATAAATCACCTACCAATTTAAAGAAATTCCCCCACCAAAAATATAAATATTCTTGCCTTAAATAATTAAATTAAATACACACATTTACTTTATCTGTTTCCTTTTCAAAGTCCATGCATAGCCCTAATACACTACTATAAAAATAAGACAAAACCCTAAACTCCTTTGGCTTCTCTCATTCAACATTCATGGCACCCCTCAAATAAAAAACCACAAAGAAACCCTAGGAACCTACTTCCTCTCTCTCTCGGCATGCATAAAAAAAAACTCATCAAAATGTTGGACAATTATGACCCATAGCATCACTATTTGTACAGAACATGGTGTTGTTGTACAAATTAACTATGTGACAAAGGAAATTGCTCTTTTATCATTTGTAATTAGATTACCGGGATATATAAATGATAAAAGTCCCTATGATTAGTTCCAGATTGATAAGATATGAGACAATATCAATCCATGAAGGTTTAATCATTAAAACATCCCTAATCGGAGTATTATCGAGATTGGACATCGATAATGAGGAATAGACTAGTATTGCACTTGTGCACGTTGTGGGAGCATAACGACATAGTTCTCATATATTTGGGTATTGGATACTCATGCAAGTGTAATAAGAGGTTGTGTTTACCGATGGTACGGAAACAGCTTCGCTCTGGATAGACCCCTCAGAATTCCATTGGTCGTATGACTATGTGTCTAAGGAAGTCCGAATCAGGGTAGGTGTATTTGGTCTTAACCTGAGACTTGCACCGCTAATACTGTTGGGTTTCTAAGGTCTAACCTAAGGTCCCAATGATCAAATCAAGCATGGAAACACATGTGAATACAACAAGGAAGTTGCGGAATACTTACATTGAGCGGTTGAGCGATGCGACGAAGAATAAAAATCCAACCTTTTCCCTCCTAGGTGGCTCAGCAGTTCACTGTTTTTGTTCCAAGAAATTCGGCCATGGATGTCTCCCCAGCTCCAAGCATCAAGTGGTGATTCCATGCTCATGTGTTCGTTTCCCTATCACCTTTGTATGTCCTCTTTTGAGTGCTAGCTCTTGGTTATTTTTGCCACAAAAATCACCATGTTTCTCCCTTGCAAACTCTCGGAAGAAACCAAAATTTTGAGAGGGAAAATACATCCCCTTGGGCGTGAATGATAGAAGGAGAGAGAGAGAGAGAGTGGTATTAGTTGTTACCAAAAAATGGTAATTGATTTTCTAAAATGCAAATACCAAATTTTCTTTCCAAAACTCAAACCATTAATACCTACAACTACCAACATCAATCAATAGTGACATGTTGTCAAATCACTCAAAGTGACTAGACATCACATCAATCGATTGATGAATGATTTGACGCTTGATGTGACTTGTGGGCCCCACTCGATTCGAAATGCGAGCGGCCCCGTAAACACTTCAGGGCTCGGGTTCGCTAATTCTAAATTAACGAATTTTCCGTTGTGACGTAATTAGATAATTATGCCTAGCAAAATCACTATTCACATCGCTAACGAATTAATTATAAATTAACTCGTTTGCCCGAATTAAAATCTAATTTTAACTCCACGTCGAAATCTAATTTCGTATAATATATCCAATATATTATTTTATCGATTAATTCCAAATTAATCGTTTTATCTCTTTAATTAATATTTTATCCTAGATAAAATATCTCCGTAATTATCCCAGATTAATTTTCTCTATCTTTTAATTAATCCAGATTAATAAAGTGCGAGTCATACGTCATCGGTGAATCTTCGGGAAGCGACCATGAGATCCCCAGATATTTTGTCAGTAAATACGGTCGCCGAACTATCCGAACATGTAAGTACCTTGTACTACTTTCATACCGATTTACAAGGACTTGGTTAGCTTCTAGTAAAGCGACATGCCTACACAATTCCCCAGAAATATCCTTACAGGAATATGTGATCTATATCAGGCGTAATATACGTAGTATTGCGTATTTCGATCCAATATCGGATGTCACGTGCTAGGCCTGGGGCTGGAATTGTGTCTGCCCCGTACGAAGCACATATCAGATCTTTGGTAACTAGTCTCTATAATCGGATAATCATGACCTAGTCATATTATCCCGATAGCTCGAGCATATAAGAGAACCAGTTCCGTATCCACTATGACTGGAGTGATACTTCCATCTCGACATCACACCCAACACACTACGATTCTCAATATACCCAGAAGAGGCGTACAAAAAAACCTGTTAAAGCCCTGGAAAACCAAACCCAAAGTATATTGATAGTCGCAAGTATTAGCGGTGCAAGTCTCATGTTAAGACCAAATACACCTACCCTGATTTCAGACTTCCATAGACACATAGTCATACTACCAAGGAATTCCGAGGGGTCTATCCAGAGCGAAGCTGTTTTCCGTACCATCGGTAAAACACAACCTCCTACTACACTTGCATGAGTATCCTATACGCAAATATATGAGAACTATGCCGTTATGCCCTCACAACGCGCACAAGTGTAATACTAGTCTTTTAGCATTATCAATGTCCAATCTCGATAATACTCTGACTAGGGATATTTAATGATTGAAACTTCGTGGATTGATATTGTCTCATATCATCTCAATCCATGCACTAATCATAAGGACCTCCTATCATTTATACATCTTGGTGATCTAATCACAAATGATAAAAGAGCAATTTCCTTTGTCACATAGTTAATTTGTACAACAACACAATGATCTGTACAAATAGTGACGCTATGGGTCATAACTATCATTATTATACAGGACATTTATTGTCAGTGCGCTCCCACTAACCCTCTTATATACACAAGAATCATTTTCATTTTGAATTAAATCATATACCATTATGATTACATCAAAATGATAATTCCAAGAACGCAATGCTTGCTTCAATCCATCCATGGATTGAATAACCCGCAAACCTTGTTTGCTAGTTATAGTATGTCAAACCGACAGGATGTTGTAAACATCCTCCAAAAGGTTTCCGTTAAGGAAAGCGGTTTTGGTATTTGGCTGCCACATTTCATAAATGAAAAATGCAGAATCGGCAAGCATTATCAAAATGGATTTACCGTGGCAACTGTTAAAAGGTTTCATCGTAATCGACACAATGTTGATAACGATACCTTTTCGCTACAAGCCTAGCTTAGTACGTTGGTATGTTGCCTTCCACGTATGTCTTCCTTGAAGACTTATATTGTACCAATAGGCACAATGCCTTGAGGTACATCAACTAGTATCCAAACTTAGTTGATATATATATGGAATCCATTTCGGATATCATGGCACTTTGCCATAATAGGGAGTCGATACCTTGTATCACTTCCTCATACGTAGTCAGTTCGTATTCCTTAATAAGATTGACATCTTTATGAGGTGAGATCAGAAACCCATACCCCAGGTTATTTTCTGACTCTCTCCGACTTACGTGGTTCTTGTGTATTCGAAGATTATTGGTATAGTTTCATCCTTGATGAACAATTTGTGTTCCATTAAGGAATCAGTGCCTAGAATAGTATTACTCTGATTTTCTTCGAGTTTTACTTTCCTCACACTTACCACTGCATTTATGTATTCCTCTTAGGAAAACCGCATGGTGAGCAACAATTACATTGTTCTCTTGTGAGTTGTATAAGTACTATACTTTGGTTTCCCTAGGATAACCTACAATTGGCACTTATCCAATTTGGGTTCTAGTTTGGTATCATCCAAACATATGCCTATCATCCCCAAATCTTCAGGAATGAGAAACCTGGTTTCTTTCCTGTTCATATATCTAATATGAAATCTGTCAAACAGATTTTATGGAACCTTATTCTAAATAAGTTTGCACTGTTTATGCATATCCGTTGAAGGAAATGGTAGCTCAGAGAACGACTCATGATTAACCTTATCATGTCCAACAAAATTCGGTTTCTCATGTTCGGACACACCGTCAAACTGACATGTTCCGGGAGGAGTCCTCATTGAAAGAATACTATACTCTTTCAAGTATACGAGAAACTTATTGCTTAAGTATTTTCATCATGGTCTAACCGTGATGTTTTAATACTTTAGCCGATCTGTTTGTCTATTTCGTGTCGAAACTCTTTGAGTTTCCAATATATGTTTCAGAAGAAACATATAACATAACGCGATGCCACATCTATAAAGGTATGAAATATTCATATCTACTTCTAGCCTAGCTAGACATGGGACCACTTGCTTCACTATGAACTAGGGCTAACAGATCGGTGGCATTTGCACTTTTACCAAGTAAAGGGGTTTTAGGCACTTTGCCCAATAAACTAGATTCGTAGACTTTATTGAATGGAATCAAATTTGTCCTAGTATCCACTCTTCAAAAGTGTGGATATACGAGTCTTGTTTAATTGGTCCCAGACAACAATGCCACATTAAGTTTAAACTAATTAATCAGTTTGAGCTATTTATTTGTCATATTATATGTTTGAGATTTATTATATTCAAAATATAAATACTGTTTTCACATCTAATGTGTTTTATCTCAATATCATCTTTATATAATGAAACACTTTAGTGTTCTAGAATATAAAGGTATATCCTCAACGGATTATACTCGGATATAGAGATAATGTCTCTAGTAAAACTAGTTACATTTTAACAGTTTCCTAATTTAGGTACACACCCGAAGGTAGTTCCTAAACTTAGTATATACGGTTAAAACAGCGACTTTCGTCCCGTTTCAATTCGCAGATAAATCTCAACTGAAGTCAGTATCCTGCTCATAGCAGATTCTGCACACTAGTACATATTATGTACCACACTTTGTATCTAAAATCCAATTTTAATACTAGTAGTGAACATTTTATGACAATCATATTGAAGTCAGAGCCTTGCTCGTCTTCAATCCTTCATGTCTGCTTTGTTCAAAAGGCAGTCACGCTTCCGCGATCCCGTTTGCCACAATTTAGCCAGATATTTTAGGATATGTCCTTTATCTTCCCAGAAGAATATAATAATTTTGCCTTTGCCATTTTTCACACTCAGAAGCCTTTAGCCAAGCCTTGGCCTTTTGGAATGTTGAAATAAGATGCGCCTTGCGCTTCTTGCTTTATTGCAAACTTTGGCTTTGTCTCATTGAGAATAGCCATTAACTCTCCAAGAGTTTACTATGCAATTAGTACTTCTAAGATCTAAGAATAGATCTATGAAGATCCTTCAATTTCATTATCATACTTAAGGATCTAATCCTTAGTTCTGATTAAGAAATTAAGGAGTCTATTGGCAAGCATAATGGATTATGCATTAAAGTTATCATCACATGAATATTCCAAATATCATGCTCTACTATTTGCTTAACTCCGGGCTTAGGCCTAATATGTTATTTTATCAAATAAAGTAACTTATTAGTTTTCAGGACTATCCTGAAATTTATTCCCAATTTGAAAATTAAACCATTTAAATACATTTTCCTTAGGAATATGTTTTAAATGCCAATCTTTCAATTTTATCTTGATTCTAATAGTCTAACTATTTAATCAACGATTTGTGTACTATTTATTATAATGATTACTATAGTCCAACTATATGATCAACTATAATTTAATAGATTAAATTCAATTATATTGATTACTATAATCCAATTATAAAATAAACTATTAATTGAATAGTTTGAATACAGTCCAACTGTTCAATTAAAACAACGATTAAATATTAGTCCAACTAACATTTAATTAATTTTGAATAATAATATTTGTAATGAGCGCGTATGGCAAGTAACTAAACAAATATTGCAAATTTAATACTTGCCTCCCACTATTTTTCGGCGAGCCTCTAACCCTCTGTCGAGTACTGGGGAAACCTTGTTTCCTAGTGGGCTAGGATCCCGTTAAATAACACACAATCTTGACTTTGGCCAACAAATTGTATGACAATTAACTAGGTAGATCTCTAAGATCAATTGGATCCCATCCAATTCCTAGATCCAGTAGGGGGACATCCAAGTCCGAAACATATATCCTATATATGCCAATATATCCAATATATGCCTAACCTTTTCCTCTGAATCAACTAAGCCTTGGTTTTGGCACAACAAACTTAGTGATCCAGTTAAGCGGAACCCCTGACAATGGAAAGCTTCGTAATCAATGTCGATGGACAAGAAGTGGTCTTGACTTTGGCCAACAAACCACAACTTTGACAAGACACCAATATGGAACAAAGCCTTCATGATTCAAACACATCCCCGACGGACAAAGGTCTTGACTTTGGCCAACAAACCAATGCCAGTCTTATATCTTGAGTAAGAATCACTCAATGGAAGGAAAAACTCTTAATATTTTGTGAGGGTTTTTCGCGTGCAAATTGGCAACCAATTTATTATCATTGTTAAGGTCTCATCATCATACACCCTTAAGCATGCATTCTAAACACATAATAAGGCGCGCAAATAAATAAATAATAATGATATGCGGATGGATACTTAACATATTGATCCTAGATCAAATCTCTCCTGCTAGCACAAGTATTACTTCTACCCGTTACATAACACTTCTAAAGAAACCTCATTTACATTAAGGGGAATAGGTGAGAAGAGAAATACAATGAGAAAGAAGGTAATAGGCTGGACACGCAGGTCCAATTAATAAATTCCAAATTTATTACAACAATTTCTAAAATTGCCCCACCCATCTAATATCCATTCGATATACATTATTCATGCATCACAACCATGTATTCACACAAGAATGTTATCAATCAATCTAATCCAATTAATTAATCTGATAATTAGTGACCATCCAATGTTCAAACAACGATTTTATTTTGCGCGAGTCCAACTCGTTTTGCGAATAAGTACTCAAAGTACGAATTCTTGAATTAAATTAAACTACAACATTAAATCCAATTTTAATATGTATTTAACACTAATTCACTATTTAATTCCAAATTAAATATTACACTTTATTAACGACCTTTACGACTTAAATTCCAATTTAAATCGTTACGGGTCTCAAAGCCCGATTAACATCCAATGTTATTTTAATTAAAGTCCAATGTTATTTTAACATTCAATTAATTTCTTTAAGGTGTGGACTCTTGGTCAACTTGGGTCAAACCCAATAACCAAAGCATAATTAAGGAATAACCCCATAAGCCTAGAAACCAATTTTGGCCCAATTAAAATTTTAAAGGTCCATTTCTCATAATTGGATTTTATGGATTCGATTTTGGGCCCATTGTATCCAACCAATTTGCCTTAACCAATCTTGGTACAACCAAGCCCAATAAGCCCAATAACAACTTTACAAGCCCAAATCCAATTTAAGCCCATTTAATTAAACTACAAAAATTCCAAATTTCATATTTAATTAAACAAAGTGTATAACATAATTAATTACCCAAATCAATATTTCCAAAACACCAATTAGCCTAATTAATCATGCTCATTTACAACAAAACATGTCCAACACATTTTATCAAAAATCAAACCCATTTACATGCTCATAAGTCTCGGCAATCATGGGGAATTTTGTCCAATTTCAAATTCAATCCAATTATTTCTCAAATCAACAATTCCCAATTGATTTCAACTTATCCAATGAATCAAAAATCAAAATACCAAGACATTAGGGTTCATGATGTATTCGGCCAAGCCTCACATTTTGGGGAAAATTGTTTCAAATCAATTTTCATGAAATTGATCCAATCAAACTTCAATTAAACATCATTTAAACATACTCAATCAAACAATTTAATCAAATCATGCTCAAAATCAATTTACCCAAATTTTAACCCAAAGTTTCATGCTCAATATTGGCTCTAATACCATTGTTGGGTTTCTAAGGTCTAACCTAAGGTCCCAAGGATCAAATCAAGCATGGAAACACATGTGAATACAACAAAGAAGTTGCAGAATACTTACATTGAGCGGTTGAGCGATGCGACGAAGAACAAAAATCCAAGCTTTTCCCTCATAGGTGGCTCGACAGTTCACTGTTTTTGTTCCCAGAAATTCGGCCATGGATGTCTCCCAAGCTCCAAGTTTCAAGTGGTGATTCCATGCTCATGTGTTCGGTTCCCTATCACCTTTGTATGTCCTCTTTTGAGTGCTAGCTCTTGGTGATTTTTGCCACAAAAATCACCATGTTTCTCCCTTGCAAACTCTCGGCAGAAACTAGAATTTTGAGAGGGAAAATACAGCCCCTTAGGCATGAATGATAGAAGGGAGAGAGAGAGAGTGTGGTATTAGTTGTTACAAAAAAATGGTAATTGATTTTCTAAAATTCAAATACCAAATTTTCTTTCCAAAAGTCAAACCATTAATGCCTACAACTACCAATATCAATCAATAGTGACATGTTGTCAAATCACTCAAAGTGACTAGACATCACATCAATTGATTGACGAATGATTTGACGCTTGATGTGACTTATGGGCCCCACTCGATTCGAAATGCGAGCGGCCCCGCAAACATTCCCGGGCTCGGGTTCGTTAATTCTAAATTAACGAATTTTCCGTTACGACGTAATTAGATAATTATGCCTAACAAAATCACTATTCACATCGCTAATGAATTAATTCTAAATTAACTCGTTTGCCCGAATTAAAATCTAATTTTAACTCCGCGTCGAAATCCAATTTCGTATAATATATCCAATATATTATTTTATCGATTAATTCCAAATTAATCGTTCTCTCTCTTTAATTAATATTTTATCCCAGATAAATAAATCTCCGTAATTAATCCCAGATTAATTTTCTCTCTCTTTAATTAATCCCAGATTAATAAAGTGCAAGTCATACGTCATCGGTGAATTTTCGGAAAGCGACCCATGAGATCCCCAGATGTGTTGGCAGTAAATGCGGTCGTCGGACTATCCGAACACGTAAGTACCGATTTACAAGACATGGTTGGCTTCTAGTAAAGCGCCATACCTACCCAATTCTCCAGAAATATCCTTACAGGAATATGTGATCTATATCAGGCGTAGTATACATAGTATTGCGTATTTCGATCCAGTATCGGATGTCACGTGATAGGCCTGGGGCTGGAATTGTGTCAGCCCCATACGAAGCACATATCGGATCTTTGGTAACTAGTCTTTATAATTGGATAATCATGACCTAGTCATATTATCCCGATAGCTCGAGCATATAAGAGAACCAGTTCCGTATCCTACGTGACCATCATCTCCACTATGACTGGAGTGATACTTCCATCTCGACATCACACCCAACACACTACGATTCTCAATATACCCAGAAGAGGAGTACACAGAACCTGTTAAAGCCCTGGACGACCAAACCCAAATGATAAAGAAATTGAAGGATCTTCAAGAATTTATTCTTAGATTTTAGAAGTACTAAATTGCAATAAATAATTCTTGGAGAATCAATGACTATTCTCAAGGAGACAAAGTTAAAGTTTGCAATTAGGCAAGTAGCGCAAGGCGCACCTTACTTCGATATTCTAAAAACCCGAGGCTTGGCCAAAGGCTTCTGGAGTGTTGAAACTGGCAAAGGCAACATCATTATAATCTTCTGGGAAGATAAAGTACATATCCCAAAATGTCTGCTTAAATGTGGCAAACAGGATCACGGAAACGTGACAGCCGTTTGGACAAAGCAGACATGAAGGAATTGAAGAACGAGCAAGGCTCTGACATCAAATATGTTTGTCAACATTATGTTCACTACTAGTATTAAAATTGGATTTTAGATACTTGGTGTGGTACATAAATATGTATTGATGATCAGAATCTCCTATGAGCAGGATACTGACTTCAATTGAGATTTATCTGCGAATTGTAAACGGGACAAAAGTCGCTGTTTTAACCGTAGATACCTAATTTAGGAACTACCTTCGGGTGTGTACCTGAATTAGGAAAATGTTATAATGTAACCAATTTGACTAGATACATTATCTCTATATCAGTGTTTAACCCGCTGCGGGTGAACCTTTATATTCTAGAACACTAAAGTGTTTTATTATATAAGGATGATATTGAGATAAACACATTAGATGTGAATAACAGAATTTATATTTTGAATATAAATAAATCTCAAATAAATATTATGACAAATAAATAGCTCAACTTATTTGATCAGATGAAACTTAATTGTGGCATTGATGTTTGGGACACAATCAAACAAGACTCGTATATCCACACTTTTGAAGAGTGGGTACTCGGACTAATTTGATCCCAATCAAATAAAGTCTACGAATCTAGTTTATTGGGCAAAGTGCCTAAAACACTATTTACTTGGTAAAAGTGTAAATGCCACTGATCTGTTAGCCCTAGTTCATAGTGAAGCAAGTGGGCCCATGTCTAGCTAGGCTAGAGGTGGAGATGAATATTTCGTGACCTATACGGTTGTGGCATCGCGTTATGGTTATGTATTTCTTTTGAAGAACACAAATCGGAAACTTTTAAGTTTCGACACGAAATAGACGAACAGATCGGCTATAGTATTATACCGTCACGGTAAGACCGTAATGGAAAATACTTAAGTAATAAGTTTTTCATATGCTTGAAAGAGTAAAGTATTCTTTCATAAGAGGACCCCTCCCGGAACACGTCAGTTTGATGGTGTGTCCGAACGGATTAACCGAATTATGTTAGATATAATAAGGTTAATCATGAGTCGCTCTGAGCTACCATTTCCTTCAAAGGATAAGCTTTAAACAGTGCAGAACTTATTTAGAATAAGGTTCCATTAAAATCTGTTTGACAAGATATCCTAGGGATACCATAAGTATTGTACTTATACATCTCACCAGAGAACAATTCGATTGTTGCTCACCATGCAGTTTTCCTAAGAGGAATACCTATATGCAGTCGTAAGTGGGAGGAGAGTAAAACTCGATGAAAATCGGAGTAATACTGTTCAAGACACTGAATCCTAATGGAACACAAATATTTCATCAAGGATGAAACTATACTATTAATCTTCGAATACACAAGAACCGCGTAGGTCGGAGAGAGTCAGAAAACAACCTGGGGTATGGGTTTCTGATCTCACCTCATAAAGATGTTAATCTTATTGAGGTATACCAACTGACTACGTATGAGGAAGTGATACAAGGTATCGACTCCCTATTATGGCAAAGTGCCATGAGTCCGAAATGGATAATGCTTGCTAAAGTTGCATGTTTCATTTATGAAATATGACAGCTTAACGGGAAAATCGTTTTCCTGAAAAGGAAACCTTTTGGAGGATGTTTAAAACATTATGTCGGTTTTGTCGTACTAAAACTAGCAAACAAGGTTTGTGGGTTATTCGATCCATGTTTGGAATGAAGCAAGCATAGGTTCTAGGAATTGTCGTTTTGATGTAATCATAATGATTTATGATTTAATTCAAAACGAAATGATTCTTGTATATATAAGAGGGTCAGTGGGAGCGCACTGACAGTGGATGTCCTATGAATAATGATAATACGTCATTTCTTGGAAATGATATTCCCATAATAACTATTGGCGAAAGCTTGACTTTCGATAAAAATCTCCGTGGAACCGTACATTGAAAAATGTACGCAACCTGGTGTCTCATACGCTTTGAGCATATGGATTCACAAACAGGCCAATCCAAGTGATAGTCATTGGATTGAAGTTGAGAACATCCATTAGTATCTTAGAGAACTAAGGATGCTGTCTTAGTCTACAGAGAAGGAGAACTTGAAGTGACTGGGATCACTGTAGCAAGTTTCCTAAAATCGACCAGACGACTAAAAGTCACAAACGGTACTACAAAGTTTGAATAACGGTATAGTGAGTTGGAAATCTTCCAAGCAAGATACTGTTACCGAATAAACAACAAATGCAGGTAATTGCTGCAGCTGAGGCAGCAATAGAAGCATTCTGGGTCGATAATAAATCTAATTAGATTAGATATAGTTCTGTTAGCAGCTGAGCTAGGCGTCAGCACAGGCTAAAGAATTAATGGTCTCATCAACGATCAAGAAACATACTTCGATATTCATTTGATTCGTTCGGATCATACATCGTGGCGATGTGATGATCGAATAAATCGCATCAGATAATAGTCATGCAAATCCGCTGACGAAAGCTTTTCTCAGCAGTTTGAGCCAACCGTACATAGTTCGGGTGTCAAGCACTCGAGTGACTGGCTATAGGCCAAGTGGGAGATTTTTGGACAATTATTACCCATAGTGTCACTATTTGTACAGATTATAGTGTTGTTGTACAAATTAACTATGTGACAAAGGAGATTGCACTCTTATCATTTGTGATTAGATCACCTAGATGTATAAATGATGAGAGGTCCCTATGATTTTTTCCTGGACAGAGAATGATATGAGACAGTATCATTCCACGAAGGATAAATCATTAAATATCCGTAGTCAGAGTATTATCGAGATTGGACATCGATAAATACGTAAAAGACTAGTATTACACTTGTGCGCGTTGTGAGGGCACAAACGGCATAGTTCTCATATATTTATGTATAGGATACTCATGCAAGTGTAATAGGAGGTTGTGTTTTACCGATGGTATGGGAAACAGCTTCACTCTGGATAAGACCCCCTCGAAATTCCATTGGTAGTATGACTATGTGTCTATGGAAGTCCGAAATCAGGGTAGGTGTATTTGGTCTTAACCTGAGACTTGCACCGCTAATACATACGACAATCAATATACTTTGGTTGAGGTCGTCCAGGGCTTTAACCGGTTTCTGTGTATGCCGATTCTGGGTATATCGAGAATCGTAGTGTGTTGGGTGTGATGTCAAGATGGAAGTGTCACTCCAGTCATATGAAGATGATGGTCACGTAGGATACGGGACTGGTTCTCTTTAGTGCTGCAGCCATCGGGATAATATGACTTGGTCATAGTTATCCGATTTAGAGACTAGTTACCAGAGATCCGACATGTGCTTCGTACGGGGCAGACACAATTCCAGACCCAGGTCTAGCACATGATCATTCGATACTGGACAGAAATATGCAATACTACGGTATACTACACTTGATACAGATCCTTTATTCCTGTAAGGATATTTCCGGAGAATTGGGTAGGCATGGCGCTTTGCTAGAGGCCAACCTTGTCTTGTAAATCGGTATAAACGTAGTACGAGGTACTTACGTGTTCGGATAGTCTGACGACCGAATTTACTGCCAACATATTCTAGGATCTCATGGGTCGCTTCCCAAAGATTCACCGATGACGTATGACTCGCACTCTAAATTAATCTGGGATTAATTAGAAGAGAGAGAAAATTAATCTGGGATTAATAGCGGAGATATTTTAGCTGGGATAAAATATCATTAAAGAGAGATAACGGTTAATTTGGAATTAATCGAGAAATTAATATATTTGATATATTAAATGAAATTAGATTTCGACGTGGAATTAAAATTAGATTTTAATTCGGGCGAACGAATTAATTTAGAATTAATTCGTTAGCGACGTGAATAGTGATTTCACTAGGCGTAATCATTTAATTACGATGCAATAGAAAATTCGTTAATTTGGAATTAGCGAACCCGAGCCCGAGATTATTTGCGAGCGCATTCGCTTTTCGAATTCGATTGCAGAACGTCAAATCAAGCATCAAATCGCTTGTCGCATCAATTATCAAATCACTTGTCACTTTGAGTGATGTGACTTGACAAGTTGTGATTGATGTGATTGAGTGATAGAATGATGTGATTGGTTAGGCTTTAATGGTTTGAATTTAAAAGCCAAATTCACATGAAATGCATGTGAAATTCAAATGAGTGTATTTAATACACAAATTTGGTAACACAAAAAACAATCTCTCTTCTCTCTTTTCTTTCTACCATTCACGCCCAAAAGGGCTAAAAACATTTTCTGGTTTTGCTGGGCAGTGACCAAAAATAAAGGGAAGCAAGAGTGGATTTTGTGGCAAAATCTCAAGTGCTAGCACACTTACGAGACATGCGAAGGTGATAGGGAAGTCCACCCATGAGCCGGGAACCGTTCGACAAGCTTGGAGCTTGACGAATGACCAAACGAAGGCCAAAACAGTGAGCATTTCACAACTCACTGCCGAACCAGTGAGGAGCAAAATCTTGAAGTTTTTGTTGCCTCTGCGTCGCTCAACCGATTGATGTGAGTATTCTGCAACTTCTTCGATGTTTATTCACACATTATTCATGCTTATAATTGATCTTGGGACCTTAATAGAAACCAACACATAAGCTATGGCATGTTTGATTGCCCAACCCAATAATCAAGGAATTGTGATTTATATCATAAATTGGTTGGGAACCTACCTAATTATCGTATTTTATAACGACCAGCCCTAGTCGGAGTTGTGAAATGATGATAATGAGATCCTTGCCTACAAGAAATCTATCATATTGGGGTTGATGCGATTTGCTTAAAATTTAAAAATAATTGAGTGGGAGCAACTTCATAATATTAAAAGCCCATGTTATTATGAAACATTAATGAAAACATATTCCTAATTTGAACATTCTCTCTTAACAGGTGGGTTTAAATATTTCACAAACATTCAAATGGCAAACAGAATATCACTTCGTTTCATCCTTGATGAGCATAAGCTCAAAGGGGACAACTACAATGACTAGTTTAGAAACCTTAAAATTGTCTTACGACAAGAAAAGATTTTCTATGTTCTTGAAAGACCATTTCCCTCTGAACCCACAGAAGATGCTGACCAAAATACTTTTGATGCTGGGAAGAAACACGTCGATGATGATGAGCAAGTAGTTTGCATAATGATTAACTCTATGTCGGACGAACTTCAGAAAGCTCACGAAGATATGGATGCTCAAACCATCATCTCTCACTTGAATGAGTTGTATGCAACTTCCGTTCATACCATGAGATTCCAAGTGTCATGTGCCTTATTCCAAACAAGGTATAAGGAATGATGTGTTAGTGGACATGTGCTTAAGATGATTGGCCACATTGAAAAATTGGCCAACCTCGGGTTCATCATGGATAATGAGATAGGTCACGATCTAATTCTTCAGTCCTTACCAAAAGTCTTCTCTAACTTTATTATGCAGTTTCATCTGTCTAATAAAGAAGCTACTTTAGCATAATTGCACAATCTGATAAAGCAAGCAGGGAAGAACTTGAAACCGGAGCTTAAAACCTCCGTCATGCTTACAGGTACGGACCTGAAGCCACGAGGCCCAAAGAAAAATAAGGACAAGGCCAAGGCTCCAGATCACCTAAAGCCCAATGTTAAGGTGGAGAAGAAAAATGGAAATGGGAAATGTTTCTTTTGTGGAAAGAAAGGTCATTGGAAGAAAGACTGCAGATCCTTGAAAGCCAAGGAAGCCCAAGAGGCCAAGAAGCCCAATGCTTCAGGTATGTTGTATATGATTGAACTATATTCTCAAACTCGGAACCTTATACTTGGGTGCTTGACACCGGTTGTGGGACTCACTTATGTAACAATGTGCAGGGCCTGAGAAACAGTAGGAGACTCTGTCATTGGGAGGTTGACTTACGCATGGTTAATGGAGCAAAACTGGCCGCATTGTGCGTGGGTACTTATTCATTAGTTTTGCTGAATGGTTTAGTTTTAGACTTAGAAGATTGTGTTTATGTACCTTCTCTAGTAAAGAACATCATTTCAATTTCTTCTTTATGTAATAAAGGCTTTTCATGCCTAATAAGTTGTAATGAATGTTCTATTTATTTCAATGAAATAAGATATGGAGATGGTATTTTGAATAATGGTATCTATGTCTTACAAACTAACAAAGAATGTTCAACCTCTAATATATACAACGTTAACTCGAATAATCTCAATGAATCACTTCTATGGCACAGTCACTTAGGTCATATCAATGAAACAAGATTAACTAAGCTACATAAGGATGGGTATTTCAGACCCTTCAAATATGAACCTTATGGAACTTGTTAGTCTTGTTTACTTGGTAAAATGACCAAATTACCCTTCAAAGGTAAAGGACAGCGTGCAGCGGAGACATTAGAACTCATACACTCTGATGTATGCGAACCAATGTCAGTCAACGCTAGAGGTGGATTCTCCTACTTCATTACCTTTATCGATGATCACTCGCGATATGGGTATTTGAACCTTATGCGGTACAAATCTAAAGCCTTTGAGAAATTCAAATACTTCAAAGCTGAAGTAGAAAACCAGTTTAATAAAAGTATTAAGTCACTAAGGTCTGACCGAGGTGGTGAATACTTAAGCGATGCATTTCAAGATTACTTGAGAGAAAATGGCATTGTTTCCCAGTGGACTCCTCCGGGAACTCCACATCATAATGGGGTCTCCTAAAGGAGAAATCAGATATTATTATATATGGTTTGATCAATGATGCCAGACACGGATCTACCTCTTTCATTTTGGGGTCTTGCTTTAGAAACTGCAACACTACTATTAAACCAAGTTCCTTCCAAGACTGTTAGTAAAACACCATATGAGTTATGGTCTGGGAAACGCCCTAGTATTAGTTATCTAAGAGTTTGGGGATGTGACGAATATGTTAACCTCACACAAACTAACAAATTGGATGATAGGGCAGTTAAATGTAAGTTTGTAGGATATGCCTTGAACTCAAGAGCATACGTGTTCTACGTCCCAAATGAACAAATAACATTTGTCTCACGAAATGCTAAATTTCTAGAGAATGAATTCCTTCTCAAGAAATACAGTGGGAGTAGACTTGACCTCGATGAGGTACGAGAAGAAAAAACTAACATAGAACTAAACCCCAGGCCCCTCAAAAGGACAGCAACGGAACAACCACAAGGTTATGAACTTAGAAGGTCTGGTAGGGAAAGATATGAGCCTGAAAGATATGGTTTCCATATTGATAAGGAACATGATCAGCTCATTGATAATGACGATCCCACCAGTTATGACGAAGCAATGCGTGACATTGATTCAGTCAAGTGGCTTCAGGCCATGAAATCCAAAATAGACTTTATGTATCATAATAAAGTCTGAGACTTGGTGGATGCACCTGAAGGGATAAAACCCATAGGCTGCAAGTGGATTTAGAAGCGTAAAAATGATGCATAAGGCTACATCCAAACCTATAAGGCTAGGTTGGTGGTGAAAGGTTATAGACAAATCCAAGGAATTGACTATGACGAAACCTTCTCGCCTGTTTCAATGATAAAGTCCATTCGAATTTTACTGGCACTAGCTGCACACTTTGATTATGAGATTTGGCAGATGGGTGTCAAAATAGCTTTCCTTAATATGAACCTCATAGAGGAAGTCTATATGACACAACCTGAGGGGTTTGCATCTAAGGATGATCATAATAAAGTATGCAAGCTTAAACGATCCATTTATGGACTCAAGCAAGCCTTCAGAAGTTGGAATATACGATTTGATGAGACAATCAAAGAATTTGACTTCATCAAAAATGTAGACGAGTCTTGTGTTTACAGGAAAAGTAGTGGGAGTGGTGTTATATTTCTTGTATTATATATCAATGACATATTAATCATCGGGAATGATATTCCCATGATGCATGCCACTAAGCAATGGTTATCTCAGAATTTCTCCATGAAAGATTTGGGAGAAGCAGCCTACATCCTCAGCATTAAGATCTACCATAATAGATCTAAAAGGTTCTTAGGACTTTCTCAATCTACGTACATAGATAAAGTTTTGAAAAGATTCAAAATGGAATATTCCAAAAGAGGTAATTTACCTACTTGTCATGGAATCAAATTATCTAAGGAGCAATGTCCACATACTCCTTCAGATAGAGAGCATATGAGTAGGATCTCTTATGCTTTAGCAATATGATCGATCATGTACGCCATGATATGTACAGGACCTGATGTCTCTTATGCTCTTAGCATAATGAACAGGTATCAGGCAAATCCTGGGGAGCAATAGTGGGCAGCTGTCAAAACAATCCTCAAGTATCTGAGCAGAACTAAGGATGTGTTCTTGACATACGGATATTGTTCTGAGATGAAAGTCATTGGTTACTATGATGCGAGCTTTCAGATCGATAGGGATGATAGCAGATCGCAAACATGATATCTGTTTACTATGAATGGCAGAGCTGTTAGTTGGAAAATCTCAAAGCAGTCAACTACAGCGGACTCCACCACTGAAGCCGAGTATATTACAGCATATGAGGCAGCTAAAGAAGTAGTCTGGATAAAGAAGTTCATCACGGAGCTGAAAGTGCTTCCGGCAATAAAGAATGGCGTCACGATGTACTGTGACAACATGGGCGTCATTGCTTAATCAAAGGAACCAAGGTCCCACCAGAAATCCAAGCATGTACTCATGCGATTTCATCACATCAGGGAGATTGTTGAGAGAAAAGAAGTTATTATAGAGAAAATACCCACAGAAGATAATCTTACAGATTCTCTTACTAAGGGGCTGACTCAACAAAAGCATGATAAGGACACCCAAGAGTATGGTGTCCAGATTCATACTAGTTGGCTATAGTGCAAGTGGGAGATTGTTAGGGATATGCCCTATACCCAACTTATGGATGGCCTATATGTACATGTATTTGCAATATTTTCATTAATTAATAAAATGGCAATCTTTATTATACGTGTCTTACATAAATTATATGAATCATCAAACACTGTAATAAAACCCTTGGAGTAATAAGATTATGGCTTCAACGCCTTATGAGAATCATTACTCCCAAACGTTCCTAGTCATAGTTTTATGAATAATCTCGGCGCTCACAAAGCGGAGAGACTAGCATGATGATATGATCTGCCCTTAAGGGAGGCAGCTGATCTCATAGGCTACTAGCGGAGATCCGTCCGCTTGGTGTATCACATGGATGCATGAGTTGCTCGTGTCCATCGAACTGACCACCGAATGTTTTCATAAGGAGTGTTTATCCCATGTGTCTGTGAGAACTTTCATGTATCGATTGTATGACTAGTTCTTAGACTTGAGGTATTTACAATCTTATGTTTGGATCAAATGACTTTGACATTCTCCTTCCCCGGTTCAAAAGATCTGGTCATAAGGGTATGATTGGGTCATTTGTTGAATCACATGAAGTTTGTAAAGATACTGTAGGCATTGCATTTTTGCATATCAGCCCGATGATGAGTCTCGTATGGAGACAACTACTTCTTTAGTCATAAAAGCCGCGGGAAACGAACGTTGGAAGGGTAAAGTTTCAAAATAGAATTTTTGTTGGATTTTATCTGAGTTGTTTAGCTTCGGCTGCTTGTTGGACTTCCATTTCAAAGCTTACCTAAGGCCCAAAACCCAAACCAAACCCAAAATACCCAAGTCAACCCAAGTCAAACCAAGCCCATGCCCAAGGAGGGGGATTCACGCCCATAGTGCCTTTATTTAGGTATATGCACATTTATCACATGTTTAAATCAAATAAAATCCTTACCTAAATAAAAGAAATCAAATCAAATCCCTACCAAATCAAATCCAATCACACAATCCAAATTAGGAGATCTATTCTTATTAGAAACCAATTAGGATATTCTTTCCTATTCAAATTAGGAAAGTCTTCTCTCTTTGCCTATAAAAAGGGCTTCACCCCCCATTCAAAACCTAGCACATATACATCCCTCTCACACGCCTAAAGCACTCTCTTAAGCCTCCATTGCACGCCCAAGCAGCCCCCTGAAGCCTCCATTGCCGCACCTTCAAGATCCAATAGCCTCTATTGTCGTACCTTCCCTCCATCATCAACACCCTTCACGCCCAAGCCCTAAACTTAACCCTCCATTGCCGAGTTCCAGCCCCCATTCACAGCCCTAAAACACCCTCAAATAAACCTTATTCACAGCCCTAAAGTCGCACTAAAACACCTCCAAACACAGCCCCATTCGCAGCCCCAAAACAGTCCCTGAAAACACTCCACTGCACCAGTGAACTGCTGAGTTTAGCTTGCTGTTCTGGTCAGTTCTTGCTGCGGCTTTAGCCAGAAAAATAGCCCTAAAATCACCTAGAAAACCCCCCAAAAACCTCCATAAATTTTCCCTAAAAAATCCCCACAAACGCACCTCCCTAAGCCTTCAAAATCACCCAAAACAGTCCGCTAAACCATCAAGACAGTGACCTGAAACGTAGCAGCGAAACAGCAGCGAAACGGACTTGAAACAGCAGCCCGAACAGCAAAACAGCAAGGAAAGACGTTGAGTTGGTGAACTAAAAGAGTAGCGGATCATTCACCCTTCCAACGGACGTGTAACGCCCTTTCTTAGACGACAAAAGATGTTAGACCTGAGGGCACCTTTCTACTTATCTTCTTATTGTTGTTTTATTTATTTTGATATATAATTGCATGAGAGTCGTTTGAAGCATGATGTGATTGTTGGATGAGCGGGATATGTGTTTCTTTTGTGGTATATAGGATGGAAACCCGGACGTAAATTCCATAGCCGACTCCGAATGGACGGTAGTATGGTCTGCACTCGGGATACAATGCCACGTACCACTTAAGATACACGTATCTCGTCTCATCCTATTTGTATTTGAGCATGTTATAGTCTTTAGGTTATATGTTTATTATTTAAAGCATGGTTTAATTTAGTTTGTTATTTATTTGTTAAAGCATGTTTAGGTTGTTCATTATGCATATTCTTAGTTTATGATGGCGTTTGGGTAATGATTTATACATGTTGGTTTAATGGTTCAATAGGCTTGTTGTGTTACATTGCGTGAAATTATTTGGATGAAAGCATGTTAGATCTAAGTACCTTTGAGCATGAATGATGAATAGATTCGGTTAGTTTATTGCACAAATTATATCATCACAAGTGACATAAGTAAGGGACCATTCCGAACCCAACGGTTTGAGGTCTTCCCTTGCGAGGGGTGAGTGCGGCCTTAAATCTTTGTCCCGGTTCACACCGGGTGGCGACTCCATGTTATTTCATACTTCCCAACTAGGCCGCGAGCCTAGAAACAGCGTCGCCAATTTTTGTTGTCTACAGTCTGGCGACTCCACTGGGGATTTAGAGAATCGGCCTCGAAATCATGTTTTGTGATGTGTATAATTTGTGCATTAGTTGACCGTTTCTATAGTGAGTTGAAAGGGGTGTAATCAAAGGCATTGTTAAGGCTAGGTAATGGTTCGATGTCTTCCTTCACTCACTACCTTTTTATATGGAAAAGCTGTGAGGACACCGAGATAACCATTACTTGTAGCTCGTTGTGACAGACTAGTTTGGAGTACTCGTTGTTTATTCCTGACACCAAGCGATAAGAGCCTAAGGGGCTTGGGTACTTAAGAGAGCCTCGCTCCACCCTCCCTCTGGGGAATCTGCAACGGGAAATCCATTCGACAGTTAGTCACACACCGTAACTCGTTGGCACGTATCGTAAGGTATAAAAAAGGTGCACTCATTTGGTCGCTTGAACCCTTGAGTGGGGAGTCTTAGTTGTGGGTAATCCTTCGTCAAACGAGAGCCTTTGTCCACACTCCCGTAAACCCACATGTGAACCATAGTTGTATGACCTATAGGGGCCACCTTTTATGCTTTTGATAACCCCATGCATATTATGTCTCATACATCACATGCATCTCATGCATACATGCATCATGTTAACCCTCGTGTCTTAAAAGCCATCATAGATATCCGTTGGGTTAGAAAAAAAGAAAGACTTGTCAAAGAAGAGTTTAGCAAATATTGACATCGGAAAAAAAGAAATCGAGAAACAAAGAACTTTACTGCAAGGATAGAAAGACCATGGTGGGCCCAAAAAAAAGGAAAAAAAGAAAAAAAGACAAAAAAAAAGAAAAAAAAAGAAAAAAAAAGAAAAAAGGAAAAAGAAGAAAAAAAAAATGTTTGTTTTTAGTCCTTGATAGTTAGACATAAGTCCGATGATGAAATTGATTGCTTTAAAGTGAAACCTTAGAAACGATAAACTCTTGATGTACTTTTATCTGATACTTTGAGTGATTGATCTATGATAGACTCGTAAGCACTTCACTATAGGTTCTTAGCGGTGAAAACCTGAGTAGTTGGCAAGGTGACTAGTTGAAGAAATTGTAGGTCGGTGAATGACCGTTTGCTTAGATGTCTATCTTGATTTGCTTATGTTATGATGTGTGGTATGGTTGAAAATGAAAGAAAAGTCTCTAAAGAAAAGAATTAAACCACCTATAACCAATAAGGGTGAAGCTACCCATGGGCGAGTATTAGGACCACCATGAGGAGAAATGCTACCTTAAAGGGTAGGTGTGTTGAAAAAAAAAAAGAGAAAGAAAAGAAAAAAGAAGTTCAAAATGAAAAGAAAAAAAAAAGAAAAAGAAAGAGAATGAGACAAAAGAGAAAGAAAATCATACCACATTGAGCACAGAAAAGCAACTACAAAGCATAATTGAGACATCTAGGTTGGTTTGACCCACCAATCCCGATTTTTGAAACGAAATCATTGAGTTGGCTTGCTTAAGGATCAAGCTGTGAAAGAACTTTTACGCACACACACTTTGAGTCTGGCATAGATCATTTATTCAAAAACTCAGATTTGAGTTGCATCGAGTGTTTTGAAGGTTCTCTGGTTTCATTACTGGGCATTCCTTGAGGACGATAATATGTATACTATTGGGACTATTTTGTAGCATGTGATATAGTATGATGATATGGAAGGCCCCACCATGTGGTTCATCTTGACCAAGTGCAAACAGCGGAGAACATAAAGCTAAATTAAGACAGGGAGCGACCAGTCTACCACCCCGTGAATAAGAAGAATAACGAGAAATTGAGCCATGAGAGCAGAGAGAAGACTGAGCAATCACTTGGAGAACTGGCGGAAGACCTAAACCAGCGGAATAGGAAATTCATTCATGCATGCATGCATACACGTAACATATTTTGCATTCTTTTTTTGTGTTTGTTTTGTTTTGTATTCACAGGTCTCAAAGAAGAAAAAGAGAAAGCGGCAAAAACAAGCCAACCAGGATCAGCAACGTATCAGTATTCGTTTGGGGATGAGTCTCGGGGTTGAGGCCCATATCAGTATCAGTTTGGGGCGAGGCCCACATCAGTTTGGGGTGAGGCCTACATCAGTTTCAGTCTGGGGGCGAGGCCCACATCAGTATCAGTTTGGGGCGAGGCCCACATCAGTATCAACTCAGGGTCGAGGCCCACCTTATCAGCAGTTTGGGGAATGAATCCCAGGGTCGAGGCCCACATCGTCAGAGTTGCGGGAATGAATCCCAGGGGAATGAATCCCATATCGCTAGAGTTTTGGAGTGAATCCAGGGAATGAATCCCAGGGCCGAGGCCCACGTCGTCAGAATTTGGAATGAATCTGGGAATGGATCCCAGGGTCGAGGCCCACATTGTCAGCAGTTTCGGGAATGAGTCCCAGGGTCGAGGCCCACATCAAACATCAGCATCAGTCTGAGGCGAGGCCCATATTAGCATCAGTATCAATCTTGTCGGGTATGGCACTCTGGGGGCGAGGCCCACATCATTATCGGTATCAGTGTTGCCGGGTATGTCACTCTGGGGGCGAGGCCCACATTAGTTTAGTAGCAGTCTTGTCGGGTACGGCACTCTGAGGGCGAGGCCCACATCATTATCAGTATCAGTTTTACCAGGTACGGAACTCCGGGTATGGAGATATCAGATCAGTTTTGCCAGGTACGGCACTCCAAGTATGGGGATATTAGATCAGCCAGGTACGGCACTCTGAGTATGAAGACATCAGATCAGTTCTGCCAGATATAACATTCTGGGGGTGAGGCCTACATAGCATCAGATCAGTTTCTGCCGGGTATGGCATTCTGAGGGGAAGGCCCACATAGCATCAGATCAGTTTCTGCCGGGCATGGCATTCTGGGGGCGAGGCCCGCATCACATCAGATCATTTCTGCCTAGAATGGCACTCCGAGAATGGAGATATAGTCTAGGAATAGACAGCTCGAGAATGAGCACACCGAGAATGGCACGCCGGGAATGGCACTCCGAGAATGGAGATATAGTCCGGGAATGGACAGCTTGAGAATGAGCACGCCGAGAATGGCACTCCGGGAATGGCACTCCGAGAATGGAGATACGGTTTGGGAATGGACCACATCACATCAACGGTTCGGGAATGGACCACATCGCATCACAGGTGGTTCGGGAACAAAGCCAGAGGTCGAGGCACCTAGCCATCACATTCAGCTGGGGAACAAGACCCACGGGAACAAAACCCACAATTCAGGGAACAAGACCCTCAACAAAAATCGGGAACAAGACCCTCAATTCAGGGAACAAGACCCTCAATAAAAATCGAGAACAAGACCCACGGGAACAAAACCCACAATTCAGGGAACAAGACCCTCAGCTCACTTTGGGAACAAGACCCACGGGAACAAAACCCATAATTCAGGGAACAAGACCCTCAGCTCACTTTGGGAACAAGACCCACGGGAAAAAAAACCCATAATTCAGGGAACAAGACCCTCAGCTCACTTTGGGAACAAGACCCACGGGAACAAAACCCATAATTCAGGGAACAATACCCTCAGCTCACTTCGGGAACAAGACCCACAATTCAGGGAACAATACCCTCAACTCACTTCAGGAACAAGACCCACGGGAATAAGACCCACAATTAAGGGAATAAGACCCTCAACTCAACTCAGATCGGGAACAAGACCCACAACACAAATTGGGAACAAGACCCACAGCACAACAAACTCAGATTGGAACAAGACCCACAACACAACTTAATTCAGATCAGAATATGTGGACTACCGCGACACCCCAAGTACGGGGTTAGCACGCCAGGTACGGCATTCAGACAACTGCGGCACTCTAGGTATGGAGACGCAACCGCGACACCCTAGGTATGGGGTTTAGCACGCCAAGTACGACATGTGGACTTTTGTTGACTACCGCAACGCCCTAGGTATGGGGTTTAGCACGCCAGGAATGGCACATCATCAAATACAGTTCGGAGCAGCAGGTAAACCAGGTGGTAGCTGGCGAGCCAGGTAAGTAAAAATGCATTGCACGTACTTTGATAGGATTGTCATTGTCACACACTGCACAAGTCCCATGAAAGTGGGGGCGACTGTAGGCATTGCATTTTTGCATATCAGCCCGATGATGAGTCTCGTATGGAGACAACTACTTCTTTAGTCATGAAAGCCGCGGGAAACGAACGTTGGAAGGGTAAAGTTGGAAAATAGAATTTTTGTTGGATTTTATCTGAGTTGTTTAGCTTCGGCTGCTTGTTGGACTTCCGTTTCAAAGCTTACCTAAGGCCCAAAACCCAAACCAAACCCAAACCAAACCCAAAATACCCAAGTCAACCCAAGTCAAACCAAGCCCATGCCCAAAGAGGGGGATTCACGCCCATAGTGCCTTTATTTAGGTATATGCACATTTATCACATGTTTAAATCAAATAAAATCCTTACCTAAATAAAAGAAATCAAATCAAATCCCTACCAAATCAAATCCAATCACAAATCCAAATTAGGAGATCTATTCCTTATTAGAAACCAATTAGGAGATTCTTTCCTATTCAAATTAGGAAAGTCTTCTCTCTTTGCCTATAAAAAGAGGCCTTCACCCCCCATTCAAAACCTAGCACATATACATCCCTCTCACACGCCTAAAGCACTCTCTTAAGCCTCCATTGCACGCCCAATCAGCCCCCTGAAGCCTCCATTTCCGCACCTTCAAGATCCAATAGCCTCTATTGTCGTACCTTCCCTCCATCATCAACACCCTTCACGCCCAAGCCCTAAACTTAACCCTCCATTGCCGAGTTCCAGCCCCCATTCACAGCCCTAAAACACCCTCAAATAAACCTTATTCACAGCCCTAAAGTCGCACTAAACACCCTCCAAACACAGCCCCATTCGCAGCCCCAAAACAGTCCCTGAAAACACTCCACTGCACCAGTGAACTGCTGAGTTTAGCTTGCTGTTCTGGTCAGTTCTTGCTGCGGCTTTAGCCAGCAAAATAGCCCTAAAATCACCTAGAAAACCCCCCAAAAACCTCCATAAAGTTTCCCTAAAAAATCCCCACAAACGCACCTCCCTAAGCCTTCAAAATCACCCAAAACAGTCTGCTAAACCATCAAGACAGTGACCTGAAACGTAGCAGCGAAACAGCAGCGAAACGGACTTGAAACAGCAGCCCGAACAGAAAAAACAGCAAGGAAAGACGTTGAGTTGGTGAACTAAAAGAGTAGCGGATCATTCACCCTTCCAACGGACGTGTAACGCCCTTTCTTAGACGACAAAAGAGGTTAGACCTGAGGGCACCTTTCTACTTATCTTCTTTATTGTTGTTTTATTTATTTTGATATATAATTGCATGAGAGTCGTTTGAAGCATGATGTGATTGTTGGATGAGCGGGATATGTGTTCTCTTTTGTGGTATATAGGATGGAAACCCGGACGTAAATTCCATAGCCGACTCCGAATGGACGGTAGTATGGTCTGCACTCGGGATACAATGCCACGTACCACTTAAGATACACGTATCTCGTCTCATCATAATTTGTATTTGAGCATGTTATAGTCTTTAGGTTATATGTTTATTATTTAAAGCATGGTTTAATTTAGTTTGTTATTTATTTGTTAAAGCATGTTTAGGTTGTTCATTATGCATATTCTTAGTTTATGATGCGTTTGGGTAATGATTTATACATGTTGGTTTAATGGTTCAATAGGCTTGTTGTGTTACATTGCGTGAAATTATTTGGATGAAAGCATGTTAGATCTAAGTACCTTTGAGCATGAATGATGAATAGATTCGGTTAGTTTATTGCACAAATTATATCATCACAAGTGACATAAGTAAGGGACCATTCCGAACCCAACGGTTTGAGGTCTTCCCTTGCGATGGGTGAGTTCGGCCTTAAATCTTTGTCCCGATTCACACCGGGTGGCGACTCCATGTTATTTCATACTTCCCAACTAGGCCGCGAGCCTAGAAACAGCGTCGTCGATTTTTGTTGTCTACAGATACAACAGAGAATCGCCACTCTCTCGGATAATATTTTCTTATAAGAGTAGTATTCTAGTTCGCGGATTGATATGTGTGATCAGTGCTTGAGACTTTGGCCTCAGCGGAAGAATCATGTGAGATTCTTGGGTTAGCACGATTCATGACACTATCAACATCATACATTTGACTATATGGGTAGACATTTTCCATACCCTTGGTCAAACGGTGGGGATACAGTGAGGCGAGGGACCGTATCATATGTAAATCACATACAAAATGGATATATATCTTTCCTTCTCATTTGGGGGACTTGACATGTTGCTAGATGTCAACCTTGGTCATTGAAATCGAACGACCATATGATCGGAGGATAATTTATGTTCGATTAAATTATCACGATTCATTTCATGTCCAACTTGAGGGGAACCCAAAATGTCACACACAACAAAGTCGAAACCAATGGTTAACAGTGCACAGTACAAATTTAAAAGCATATATGATTGTTGTAGGAATTGTTCATAAATGGTTCAATGTTTTATTTATTGAACCGATCATTTATGAGGTTCCAAAGTGGCTTAGGGATTGGTGAATGACGATAGGGCCACTTTGGGAATTGGAAAAATGAATAAGAAAAAAAAAACGTGAATAGTAAATTTTTTTTTTTTTGAATTCCAATTCGGCCCAAACTCTTATTAGGATTTATAATCTCATTAAACCACTATATTAAGATCCAATGGCTAAGATTTAATTAGAATTTATCCCACATCAGATTCTTAATTAATTTTGTTGTCTTTGGAGCACCTATATAAACCCAAAGAATCCTTTACAAATTTTTACACCAAAACCTTTCATATCTTGAGTTTATATAAGTGAGAAACTCTAAAGTTTAAGAGTAAGCCACTGATTTTGAGGATTCTTAAGACTAATTGACTAGAGGAATCTCAAGTTAAAAGTTTTGAGGTATTTGCCTAGGCTAGCACCAATGGCAAAATACCCGTGCACTCAAGGCGTAGTCTCGCCATTGAGTTTTGGCTTTGGTGTGTGCACCTTTGGAGGCCACACACTTGGGTGGCTCTTTGGAACGTGGAAGAGCTTGCTGAGTTCGAGAAAAGCTTGTAGATTGGAGGGAGGACTGGAGGAGTCTTCGGTTCAAGTAAGTGTTTTTCTTTCTTTATTTTAATTAGAGTTCTTATGATAGTTAGCATGTTTAGGTTTATGTTCTTTGCATGTTTTATGAGTTTTTATGCTTAGAATATATAGTAACATGCCTAGGCTTGTAGAATAATCAAAACAAATGGGTCTTGGGCAAAGGGATAGCGGCATCATAATTTTTTATTTTTCGCTGCGCACTCGCGGCCGCTTCCCAACACAGATGAGTTTAGCAGTAATGATCACAGTTAGAAGGTCAGAGGCTCAGGGGAATAGATCAGTCTATTCCCTGCCGGTAGCATCTTAAGGAGTGGGATGTTACAACATTTGCCTTACTAGTGTTTCTTTCTTTTCTTTGCAGTTTTGAAAGACTCGACAACATTTGCCTCTCCACTAGGCTTACGAGGATCCATCAACATGGACTCTGAAGAGGTGAGCAAATATATCAGTTATGTAAGAGTGAAAATCAACTTGTTCACAACAATGTTGCTCTCAAACCATAGGAAACTCTTCGAAAGATATCCCATTATCATGGTCACTTGACTATGGGCGGCCGCATTGAAGTGAGTCATGCATCGTGACGCGAATCTAGAAATACTTTCCGCCTCACTCTTCTGGTATGAGCGTCGCGACGCACTATCCCTGGCGTCGCGACGCGTGACTCTTCTCAATATCAAATTTTTTTCGTTTCCAATTTTATAATAAGACGTTAGAAGCCGCCCTAAGGGTTCCATATTTAGCATGCATGAACATTCACCCCATCCATGAACATTAATAGCTTCTAGTTCATATATGCTAACCATACTCGGTTACAGGATGGGCCAATTTTCCGCATGAACCTTTTCAGTCGCATCAGGATCATTGGCAATAGTTTCAAATCTGTGAGTGGACTCTTTTCTCAATCTAGTTTTATTTATATATTTTTGAAATATGATTTACATTTAAAAGCACAAAGGGTGTTAGCCAAAGTTTGATTTCAGTTATTTTACAATTGATGATGTTTTAGAAAGATTGTTTTCAAAAAGCTTGAGTTTTATGATTTCGAGAAATGGGGAAAAACCCACCTTCCTATGTAACTTGACTCAGATATAGAATTAGCAGACAAAAATATCATGTCCACACGTAGTTCAATACTAGGGATGATTGATGGCCCTAGATCCCAGATTTTGAGTCAAGAGGGTAGCATAGATCTGCACCCTCGGCTCTAGATTGATGGCTTGGGGGACGGCGAGACGTAATTCCCCAAGACCACCAAATATTTGCGTACGGGGGGACGCCCCCAAACGCCAGATTTACGTTTGGGGGGACGATGATATGTAACGCCCCCATGTACCAGATTCTCAGATACAGATTTTTCAGACGTAAATTTTTCAGAAACATAATTTCAGAAACGGATTTCCAGAAATATATTCTTCAAAAAAGATTATTTTTATAAAAAAGTTTTCATAAAAGATTTTCAGAAAGAGTTGAGTTTTTAGATAAGAAATAGATTTTAGAAAATATTATTTTCTTGGAGGATTTCGATTTTTAGAACCATGAATTTTCAAAAAAAAAATATTTTTATTTAAACTGTCCACTCACTAGGTCGTTCAAATGATCTAACCCCCCACTCCAGTTTCTTATTTTGCAGGTATACTTGGAAGACGAGCTCCAGAGGATGGATACTGATGGTAGTCACTGGAGGGATTGAGTCCACCAGGTCGAGATAGAGGTGTATTGCAGTTAAAGTCTAAGAAAAGTCATGTGTCATACATTCGGTTTAATTAAGATTGTCTATATAATGAGTCTATGTGTCCAGGGACATAATTGTACATAAAAGTAATGTTGAGTAGACAGTGTTGAAATTTGTATTACATCTTTTATGGTGATTATTGAGTTGGGCAATAGACCCTAGGGGTGTTCGCGTTGCGGTTCGAGTCGATTTTTTCATATAACACTTCAAACCGCGCAGGTTGGTGGTTTGGGAAATTAGAAAACAAAATCATAAATTTTATAAGGAAAACCACGGCGGTTCCACGGTTTAGGTGGTTCCACGGCGGTTTGGATTATAAATTTTTTAAAGAAAATTTGTTTGTTTTCACATAATAATTGAAGAGAAAAATTACCTAATTTTCATTTATACATTGTATATTGTCATATAATCGTTAAATATCTTAAATTTCATGGTTAAAGAAGAAAAAAAATATAAAATAATATCTAATTTGAACACGGGTCGGCGGTTTATGCGTTTCAGGTTGCGATTTAGATCAAAACTTATGGTTTGGGCGGTTCGGGGCGCGGTTAAGGTCAAAATCGCTCACCGACCCAAAATATACGGTTCAGTTCAGGCTGACTCGAAGTCATTTTCAATATTTTTTTCAAACCGCGTGGTTCAGGTCGGATCGGTACAGTTTGGGTCGGTTGTGGTTTGAACTGAAATTATGCACACCCCTAATGGACCCACATATGAGTTGTCTTTGAAATAGAATCAGTAGTGTTGTTTAGAGTCAAAATTTAGAGGCTCAAGGGGATAGTATAGTCTATTCACTACCGGTAGCATCCTCGGAAGAGGATGTTACATTAGCAATAATGAAAGATGGAATAAATTTAAACGGTTTATAGGCATGATACGTAAAGAGAACTCAATTTATCCGGGCTAATGAATCTAACATCATAAATAAGTAAGTAAAGTAAGTTTACTAAGTATAGGGGTGTAAATGAAAACTAAATATAATAGGGGGCTAAAAATTAATTAACAAAAAGATATGAGGAGAAAGTATAATTAAGTTAAAGTATAGGGACCTAAATGAAAATTCTCCAAAATTTATAAGGAAACATGACATAATGAGAGTTAACATATTCAAAAATCAGAATTCTCCAAATTGATTTGAATTTATAGTAAATTTTGAAATGTTGCATCTCTACGCCTAGATTCAATCTTAACAGGTTGTAGTAATTGAGTTATAGGATGCGTCCATTTACTCTACCGTAAAATTATATGAATATAAGTCAGAATAAAGACTAACATAGTCGAAAATCTGAATTTTTCATTAAAATATGAATTTGTAGTAAAATTCAAAATTGATGGTTATTCTACTAGAATATAAACCAGATATGTTGTAATATTTTGATTATAAAATAAGTTATGAACCTCCGAATAAGAAACCATAAATTTATATGGAAATTAAATATAATCAAAGTTAATATATCCAAAAATCAGAATTCTCTATATTGATTTGAATTTATAGTAAATTTTAAAATGTTACAGCTTTACATCTAGATGCGATCTGGTCAGGTTGTAGTAATTGAGTTATAGGATGATTTCTGGGCTTTCATATGATAAACCGTAAAATTATATATAAACTACACATAACAAGGCCAAACAAATTTGAAAATTATAATTTTTCATTCGAAGATGAATTTATTATCAATTTAGAAAATAAGGTGTTCTTCTGTGTTGCCTGAATTTTATTTCCCCTCGATAACATATATTAATTCGGTTATAACTGAAGATTTATGCATCCGTGTGATGAACCATAAAATGATAAAATAACTAGATATGTTAATATTTATCAGAGTCAAAAATTAGAATTTTGAAGGTAAGACGGAATTACACTGAATTTTTAAACAAAGATGTTTTGCATGTAACTTAGTTCTGTCCACCCCTGCGAAAATATACATTAAATATGTTATAAGTTGAGTTTAAGAAAACAAAATCAGGATCCGTAAGATAAATTAGACACATAGAAGGTTCTATGGTAAAATGTGCAACCCTAAATCCATTACTAGTTGACCACAATGAATTTTTGAAGTTAGTCAATGTGCAGTAAATTTTTTAGCCTTAATAAATATTTTGAAATTTTGATATCTTAGCTCGCAAAACTCATTATCAAACTCTGTAAAATACCTAATTTCAGTAAGGAATGGTGTTATAAGCATGATATAATTTATTTTTATAAAAGATAAGTAATAAGTATCGATTGATTGTTCTAACGTAATAACGTATGTTTAGAGATCTTCATTGGAAAGGACCATATGTGCTCTGTGGATTGGAATTAGATTAGCGTTAAAACGGTGAGTGGATACTTAATCTTTCTAATTGATTTTCCTATATCATACTTATTATATTACGAGTATGACTTTATTTGAAACGATTTGATAAATATTTGAGATGTTTTTATAAGCCGAGAAGATTTTGATGTTTACGAAAATTATGATGATTTCACATGTTCTTGATAAGTGTAATATCTTAAATTTTTCAGATCGATTCTAGAAGCTTTCCGAATTAAAATTTAGAATTTGGAACTGAATGATATTCAGAAATATGACTTTATGTGTTTGAAAATAGGTTGGAATATTTTTAAGTTAAGCTTCGTCGCATTGGAAAATGCATGGTTTCAAGAACTGGTTACATGATTCATGTTTATTACGTTATACGCAAAAACATTTCTTATTTCGGCTATAAATATATCAAACGAACTTCAATTGAACTGTTATTGATCCATCAGACTCATTTTTCCGAGACAAATAACTTTCATGTTGGACACTTTTCAAAATTTAATTGTAATTTCACGGGGGTCAGAATATAATTTTCGAAAAATTTTCTACAAATACTTGAGGTTTCTTATAATTCACGAAAATGGCAAAAGAAACTTAAATACCCCTCACCCCCAAAATCACGTCCTCTGCATTGATGGACACGTCGGTGGCCTGTCGGCCAAAACCGTTCGGTGTGACCAGTCAGGGGGTGCGCCGGCAACCCCTCCACCTTGTGATGGCCGGCGGCAGCCTCCAGGTCGACGGAAACGACGATGAGAGAGAGAAACGTGCGAGTTGGATTTTCCCGATCTTGGCTCGTTGCTACGTTTCACGGCCCGAGCCACTCGCCAAATCGAAGCTCTCAGAAAGTATTACAAGTTGGCGGTGACAGATTTTCTATTTCGTGCAAGGTTGCACGCGAACCAAGGTAAGAAGATTCAGATGAATAGTGCCCACGTGAACAGTAAATCCGGTCAGAATTCCATCGATTCCAGCGCATTCGTGGGATCGTTTGGAGTCCGTATATGCCCTCAAAATCTCTGTAAGACCTCCCGGTAAAAACTCTCAAATTTCAAGTTTTCGTTAAAAATTCGGATGTTTCCAGTAGCTTCGTAAAGTAGCATATTTTTATAAATTGAATTTTTTGAACATAAGTATATTGAATATGTGCATTTGGTAGAATCCGACTGAAAACAAAACGAGTTGGATCGATCCGATCGAAATTACAAGTTTCTGATAAAGTGGATTTTCGCGTATAATGATGTGTCTTGATTTTAATGATAATTATGAGTTTTAAATGATATTACACAAATGTTTGAATAAATTCGGGTAGGTTCGAAGGGCGTGGGACCCTTCCATAGCATTTGCGGAAACTTTTCAGGAAGATTTTCCCAAAAATGTGTAAACCAAAGATTTAAGTGAACTAGTGGCTTGGAATAGTTTGTAATGATATTTTAGGAGTAATCGAACTGAAATCATCAGAATTGGACTTGACTTGGTTGTTCTGGAAATATCCGAAATTTTATCGTATTTAAGTAGAGAATACCGTAAATCGGGATTCTGACGGAATTTCGTAATTTATTTTGACAAATTTGACTATGACCTAGAGTGCTAGCAAAGCCAGGTAAGTAACTCATGCGATGAGTGCTTGAATAATTGATTGGTGTTAGGATAAGACGAGAATAGATAAAAGATATTCTTGAAAATAAAGTTCGAGGTTACGCATGATTAGAATAATCGACCACCACAGGTATAAAACTTGTTATTGATATGATATGAAGTAAGATATGGAATGAGCTCAATATTTTGTGGATGTATGAAAGTGTAAGACTCGGTAACGATATGTATACATGTATGTAAATGTATGAGTATGTAAAAGTATATGTATAAACATGTATAAGTATATGAAAATTTATTCGTATATGCATATGATGTTAAGATATGTTTAGGTTGGGTATACAGAATCGGTAAATGGAACAAATCATGATTTCTAAATTGGTATAAGCTAAGCTCTTTGAATAGATAAAGTACGTGTATGAATGAATGTGTTTATGAATGAATGTTTCTGATAAGAATTTTAAGATTGTTAAAGTCTATTGTATCGGAATTCGAAGTAATAGGTACGTTTATATGCTTGATGTATATACGTATGTATACCGGATGATAAGCAATGTCTGACATGTATGTGCTTGTGTATGTAAGATCATGTGATGAGATTGTGTCATGTGATATGTGTGCTTGTGTGTACGTTAATTGGTTTATAATCTCGTGTTGTAGTAGTCGAGCTGGTTAGGAATCCATTCGGACGACATTCATCTTGTACCTATTATAAAATAGGTAATTAGCCTCGTACGAGCATTATATTTTTAAGCCAGCCACATATGTGTGTTGTTTGATTATGTGTTTTATGATGTATTGGTTGTTATATGTGTTTCGTGATTAGTTGCACGAAGATTGTACGTATGTCTGAGTGTATGTATGTGTATGATAGAACTTGTAACATATATGGATATTGTATGCTTACGTGAAATGAATGAATGATTTGAAAACTGATGTGAATATCAGATGTTTTAAAGCGTGTTTGCTAAGTTGTATTGGTATGTATGTATGTGTAAGAATTCAGAAATTATATTTGCATGAATATAAGAGAAATGTGATATGGTATGTGTAAATACATATGAATCTTGAATGTCAAGCTATTGTAAGGTTGTCGTGATTAAAGAAAGTTAAAGAAAGTTTGTTTTGGTATTGAAGTAAGTTTGTTTTGGAATAGAAGATAGTTTGTAATCGAATAGTAAGAAGTTTATTTGATTTACCGATTTAAAGATATTTCAAAAATGGATATTTTTGATAAAGGTATATATATATGACTTCATGTTTCATGTGATTGGAGTGGATTTGATATTAAATGATATACTCTATGGTATTCGAGTTTTTCTTTGTATACTTTGGATGTTAGCTATTAGATTGGCATATGTACAGACATGTAAATATGAAAATTTGACATGGGTTAAGTATAAAGGATAATAACAAGTTAATAAAATCTGAACTTGTAACAATTTAGTAATTCTGATAATTTGTTGATATGTTTGACTTGTTTGTTTGTAATACTAGCATGGTTACTTACTGAGTTTTTAAAACTCACATCAAACCAGTTTGTTAGTTTTACAGGTTGGCATCCAGATTAGTCAACCACAACAGTTTTGGAAGTCATGCTCGAGACGCGGATCACCCAAGCGGCAGTCACTTTCACAAGTGTCATGGGAAGAATTTTAGAGGTCTAGGATTTGTGATCAATATTTTATTTGTCATGCTGAGTACGCTGTTTGTATATATATTAAGTAAATATTTTGATTGATTATGATATTATGGGCACAGAGTCGTTGAGTGTTGATAGATGATATTGGCACGGAGTTTTGATAGATGATATTGGCACGAAGCCCTTAGATGATGATTTTAATGTGTTAGTATATACCTAAGGTCTATTTTGATATATGATATTTATTTCAGGTTCATTTTGATGATGGACTGAGATCCAGGTTGTCCAGTTTTAGGATACATCATGCCAATTTTTTTTTTTTTATAAATTTAGAGGCTTATTGAGAAGGGTCAATCCCGTCTCTGGCCGGTAGCATCCTGCCTCTGACGGGGTGTTACAATAAGCCAAGGTAGTGTTGATGTTTTATACTAATTTATGAAGAATTTATGATTTGATATATTTTAAAACAGTTTGAAGGTTTGGCATGTTTTTTTTTATGAGTACAGTTATGTTTTGAATTGTTTTCATATTTTCAAATATTTTTTGGTTGATTTTGATATAGATTGGGGTCAAACCTAATCTCAAAATATTTTTGGAATTGACGGATTCAGCAGAGCCCGTGCACATGGTTGTTACAAATTCGAGGCTAGGGGGACTGCGATGCGTAACACTCATAGATATATCAGTTCATATATAAATTCGTGACCAGGGGGATGACAATACGTAACACCTCTGGATTCCAGTTTCAGTGACACAAGGGACGGTGATACATAACTCATCATGGAATTAGTTAGGTGTTTAAGGCGACGACGATACATAATGCTCCAAGATATAAGAGACTTGGTTGAATTAATTCCCAGGTTCGTCCAGTTGAGTTGAGTCCTATACGAGAGATTTTATTTTTTTATCACTTTTGGAGAAATTTTTTTCCAGCTGAGGTTTTCAAAGATTTAATTTTATGACGAGTTTTATAGAGATATGATTTTATAATATGAAATTAAAAAGCTTTACATAGATTTTAGTTTTCAACTGAGTTTTGAAGAAAGTGATTTTCAGCTAAAATGAGTCTTATAGAAAAGGATTTTATATAAATATGAGATTTATACTTGGATTCATTTTTATCAAATTAAAGTTTTACCAAACAATATATATTATTATGTTTTACTATTCACTAACTGAGTATTTTATAATACTCATCCTTCCCACCACATTAGTTTTGTTTTACAGGATTCCCAGAAGACAAGTTCATGGATTAGTAGTCATTATGGTGTCATGAGATCGCCAAGTTGAGTTCAATATGCATTGTACAATAAAAGTCATGTCAAGTAAGAACAATTAAAAGTTGTTTATAAAAAGAACATAAAAGTATGAAGAGATTATGTTATATGTTTTTATTACTGTGTTGGACATGTAGTCTTTATGCATGTGTTGCATGGTTATAATATGATATGTGATGAGTACAGTAATTCCATGTAGAAAATTAGACAGAGGCTTATGGTGGTAGGGAAAAATATCGCCTGTCGGTAGCATCTCCAGGAGGGGGATGTTACATTTTTATTATTTTTGGTGCTTCTAATGCAAACTCTAATTATTAGCTTTTGCACAGTGACAGTCAAGATTTAAAGTTTGATAAGAAAATTTAAGTTTAAATTGAATAAATTACATTAAATTTTATTGGAATTCATTCAAAATAAACTTAAACTATTTTAAATTATTTATAATAAAAAAAATATTTTCAAATGAAAGAGAAATGCGAGAGAAAAACTCTAATGTAAATTAGAAACACTATTTGAGAATTGATAAACAAACAAATGAGACATAAATATTAAATGTATGTAAACCAATTGTCACATTTAAACTATAAACTAACTAAATGCGGATCAAAACCTAAAATCTTATTAAGAATTTTGTTATTATATGAAATTATAGTTAAAGATGTGCTCAACCCGTACAATGTGGGGGACCTATTCTAATATTTATAAAAGTGAACATTTTTAAGCCGACTCATCGCGCCACGTGGTATTTTCGTATTAAAATTATAAAATTAAATTAATAAATCTATTAAATAGAAATCATACCATAATAAAAATGTAACATCCCCAATCCGGGGAGGTTACCGGCATATGACATATCTCACCGCCACCTAAGCCACAAACTGAACTATAAAGACACTTGTTTTCTTGACTTCATAATTCTTCATCTTATCAATAGGCAAACACACACATTCCATAAATTTTTTTATTACATAAACCATAAGAAAGTATACATAAACTGAGTACTCCATACAATCATATACATGACATATATCAAAAGAAACCAAAGTTCTAGCTACATTCTACATGAATGTAGAGCTGACATGATGGACTGCTATGACTAGTGACTACAGTGCTGCTCTTTTCCTCAATCCATGTCTCCAAAAGATGGCTATGGCTCCCCAGCTAAAAGATCCTGCAAAACTGGAGAGTGGGGGTGAGTCCTAAAGAACTCAGTGAGTGAAGTTGTAAAACTATAAAATAATGTTAGAAATATTATATCGAAAGCTCGTATCAATTACTGTTTTTCTGAATTCATAAGTCTGAAATCATGCATTCTTTACAAAACATATAGGAAAAATCATTTCATAAAGTCATCTGTCTGAAAATCTCTGAAGATCTGAAAAACAACTCCGACGCATGGGGGCGTTACGTATCGTCGTCCCCCCATACATCTAAACTAGTGGTCTTGGGGCGTTACTTATCGACGTCCCCCAAGCCACTGATCTGGAGTAAGGTGTGCATATCCATACCATTGGGGCGTTACGTATCGTTGTTCCCCAATACATGCCATTATAATGTCCCTGAATCTAGGGTCTAGGGGTGTTACGTCTCGTCATCCCTTTAGTCATGAAATCTAGGATCTAGGGGCGTTATATATCACCGTCCCCCTAGTTCGGGGCTACGTGTGCACATGTCGTTTGTGTCCGTCAATTCCAAGTTACCATCTAAGGTGGGTTTTTCCTTCATGCCTCCAAAATCATAAATTTATACTTTTTAATCATTCTTATCATCAAAACATCTCAAGTCATTTAAAATCAGTGTTTTAGTAAACTTTTGTTATAACTCATTTAAAATCAAGGAAGTAGAAATCTCTAATTTGAAAATATAACAACTTGAAATAAGTACCCCACTCACAGTGCGACAGCAAGTCTAGTGTGGTTCCTAGCGTATGTGATCTCCGAGTGCCTTGACGTCGATCTAATGTCCAAGAAATCATTAGTTCCCTTACAATTGATAAGAAAGAAAATGTAATGCATGTACATACTCTTACACGAGACCTTTAGGATGCCCTCTAACGTCTTAGGGTGAAACTATAATGGATAAAACTGATCCTAAAAAAAATAGCTCATGTGTCGTGACACTGGCCCGGGGGTATCGTAATGCTCACGAAATTACCTAGGGCCGTGAGCATCTGATGGTTACGCATCTCGACGTAAAGGGCTGGGCATCGCGACTCCCATATACGTCGGGATGCTAAATGTTTGGCGTTGTGAATATACAAATTCAGAATCGAGGTAATGAACTTCCCTTGTTTCTACGTTGTGACTCCAGCCCACGAGCGTCGCGATGCTCACATGAGCAAAACTGGCAGAGAGTATCATATGTTTCACATCGTGACTCCAACGGCTTTGCGTCGTGATGCTAGCTCATTTTCAGGGCCTATACCAATTCTCAATCTTCACTCTCAAATTCTATAATACCACTCATTCCATAACAATAAGAAATGTACAAATCATCATCAATATTTCCTTTTAACCTCTTCACAACATCCATTCCCTAGACCTAACTTAGTTCAATGCTTAGGGATTCCTTAAATTTTGGGGTTTCATAAAGAATTACATTATTAACTTAATAATCATCCAATCATCATCAAACTCAAGCTAGAAACATACCACAATCATTGAAGCATTAAAACTCAATGTATTAAGATTTGGATCAAATTTCCCTACCTCAAACAATGACAATTTTCCACTAAATAAATGCTCAAGTCCTCATTCATTTCTTCCTAAACTTGATTTGGTGATGGATTGGTCTAGATTATCTTGGAATTTTTGCAAGGAAAATAAAGTATTCTTCTTCTTCTCTCTTCAATTTTTTGGCTGGGGGGAGGAGGGTCAAAGTGAGGGTTTCACAATTTTTGCTTATCTCGAAAACATGCCCAAAATAATTCTAGAGCAATCTTGAATGTATGTGTTTTCTAGAAAGAGAAATGACTTGGGCCAAAATATAAATTTATTGTTGGGATTTTATGTTAGGGTTGGTACTCTGAGTGTCAATCCGGATCGTATTTATGTCTGATTCAAGAATAAGAGCAATTCCATTTTCCATAATATTACTTATTTACTGGTAGCATCTATTGTATTTCATACACATATTCAATCTAATTACGATTAGATATCTAATTGCAATTAGATTGAATACAAATCTGGTTTAGTGATACTTGTATATTAGACAAAGACCCTAGAATTTACAATGTAGAGCGCAGTTATAGCATAGTTTGTAATTGGCATTGGGAAGCGCACTATAAGATGTATATCCTTAAATAAAGTTCCTGGTCAAGATTTACTAACATGGGTCGGTTAGTAAAATCCGCTGAGACGAGTACATGTCGTATATCGTGACTTGGTCCGATGGTTTATCCCAATGAACAATGAGTCTCGGGAGACTCGTATAAACATGTAGGCATTTATTTGATAAACATTGAACGACTCACTGAAGATTTCCTAATAGATGGTACACCAACGTCAATAGGAATCTTCTCGAGTTGAGCGAGCATAATGGTCCTTCGACTTGAGATTAACAATGGGATATATGAGTTATCCACCACACTTTGACGGCAGTCACGTCACCGATTTATTTATGATATCCAATGTGTATAAAGATAGAATCCATCAGTCCTATGTACAGGGCATAGGCATCCTACATGTGTTTACGATCTAGTAAATCCATGGCCGTGGTATAACTTCAGAAATCAGTTCTGAGTGTTATTTAGAGACCATAAATTGAAAGTTGACTATATTACACCGAACGGATTTGATCTTCTTATCTATATCCCATGTATAATATAGATAGCCTATGACAAAGGGATTATATGTATGCAATGACATCGACTTGCATAGTTTAGCGAGATTATCTGTGGTCGTCATAATTCATGAGTGGGTGAATTATGGACACGAAATTGGATTTCGTGACGGATAAACCTAAACTTAGAGAGTCCCACAATATGAAGTGTACTAGTTGAGCACTTGGACAACGCGTTATGAATAATACAGATTATTCATAATACTTCATCGGATTAAATATGTTAATTCGAATTATTTAAACGGTTAAACGATAACACATGCATTAGGGAATTTTGGTCATTTAATAATTATTGTGTATTTATATTTGATACATAATTTGATTAGATACACATTAATTAATTATCAAATGAGATTTTGACAATGTCATGAATATATGTATTTGTTATTTAATGTAAATAAAAATACATATATAATAATAATTTTATTAATTAAATATTTAGATATTTAATTGTTAAATATTTGAATAGTTAAATAATATACATATTTCATAAATGTTATGAAATATGTTTAATTATTATTGGTGACCCATGGCTTGATTTAATTAAGCTAAATGTGTGAAAATTGGATTTGCTACCAAAAAGCTTAATTATATTTAATTGGATTAAATTTCAAAATTGGACAAAAATGCCCCTAAATGTCGATTTTGGTATTTTAAAAGGGGAAAATTTTATTTTCTTTTTCTTATACTCTCCATGGCCGAAAATGGTTTCCTCCAAAAGCTCCCAAATTATTTTTGATGATTCAACAAAGAAGAAAGTAAAGAATTCAAGAAAAATCCAAATAAAGTTGAAGATTAAAGGTAATCTTTAATATTCTTTAGTGTAGAAAATTAGTTTCTTGTTCTTGAATTGTTAGAATGGTTCTAGGGTTTACATACTTCATAGAATTTGTGGCTTTTGGATTTGGAAGCTTTAAGCATGTGTGAAGTGATTTTTGGTGATATTATTGTAATATTTATCCAATTTAATCATTTGATGATATGTTGCCATTATAGAGTGTTATTACCACTCTTGAAATGCCTAGAATTGTTCTTGGATGCTTCATGTGTGGTGACTTTGGTTGGTGTTTTAATTAATTAGATTAATCTTGAAAAATTGGATTTAAAGTATGAAAATTGGCATTTTTGGTTTCTGTTTCATATCTGGAATATCTAGTACTTTGGTGATGAAAATTATGTCATTTGAATGTATTGGATGTGTTTTGGGTGTTGGAACAATTGCCGAAAATTGTTTCGGAGTTGAAATAAGCGAAAACTGTAAAAAACGGCGTTACTGGGTGACTTTGAGCCAACCGGGTGACGGCTGTCCAAACTGTGAATTTTTCACTGTTAGGGCAGCCCATGAACTACCCTCACACTATTGGGGCTGACCTGGGCAGTCCCCATAAGTGTTTTGTGGTCTGTTCGGTCAAAAACTCATTTTGCGTCATTTTACGGAAAAACATTTTTAGTAAAAGTTTGGCGAAGTTTCTACCTTATTTATGTCCTTATTTAATATCGAATAAATGTGTTTAGGTGAAATATGAATAAATTATTCATATTAGATATTGAATAATTTGTTCGGTAATTTGAAAAAGTTTTAAAATTACAATTTAGCCCGAACCGCGCTTCCGCCGCGCCCTTCACCCAAAAACCCAACAAAATTGGTATCAGAGTGGGACCGATGCTTCATCCATTACATTAGTCATGCTTGATATATGATATGTAATCCAATTTTAATATTTGAACATGCATGTAATCTATATGTTTCTTGACTTTTCGTAACTACGTTAACGGAAACGTAACGGAAATTTAATGGTTAAATTGAATTATGTTTTCTAAGGTAGAATTGAGTTGTTTAGAAAATGATTTAGATTGAAATTCTGCATTTGATGTGGAGAATGCTTCCTTGAGGAAAATCCCCGCTTAAAATAAGGTTGTAAAGTAACGTGTATTGGATGCATGTTTCTTGGTCCGACTTGTCAATATGGTTTATGGGTAACTTTCTATGGTTGCATCCGAGATCGTACCAAAACAGTGAGGGTATAGTTGATAGAATTTTATCCATGCCGGAAGTATATTTGATACTAGACAAATTCAAGTGAAAGTGGAAATTCTGAACGTGCCAAAGCTGTCAGGCTACATCGGTAGCTTGAGTTTGTCATTGGCAAGTGAAGCCTTGATACGCCTCCTTGTGAATGTGCCAAAGCTGTCATAACGAGAAATGGTCAGGACCAAAATCAGGAGTCACTGGTGAGTGATTGACAATGAGTTATCTACCTAATGAATATACGTAGGCAAGACCGTGCCAAAGCAGTAAGTCAAAACATATTCATGGGATCCTACTTTCACTATGGAATTCGATTTAATTTTTGAATTCCTATTCTCCGTTGGGGATTACGGTATTACGTAAAGTAGTGGGAGATACTGTTGGGTTAAAAATCCATAACTAAAGCAGTGTGTAATTTTATGGAATTTGCTGCTTTTGTTTTCCTTTATTTTATGTTGTTTATAGAATTATACTTCTAATCCACTGCATAGCATATTACTTGAATATGTTTTCTGACTTTACTTATGGTTGCGTATTTCTAGAATATATTCTAGAATGACAGTAGACTTAGATATTGTTAGATTAGTTCATACCATCGGGAATTGTTGTTATGTTTTTCTTGAGAAATCAAGATGGTTAGTGACTTAGTTACTAAGTCACGATTAGTAATCTAAATAGATATTTGTTTTGGATATACTTATCTAGTAAGAATAGTTTCTTGTGTAGTAAGAATTGACACGAATCAGTTCATGTCTCGAGATTCTTGACTGGCATTTAGAAAACTCCATTAGGTATTTTATTTATCTTATAATGACGTTTCTTGGTTTTAGTGACTTTTAGAAGTCACGTGTCTGACACAATTTGCTAATCAATCATTTGCAACTGTTTTGAATAATTGTATGCAAATTATAAAGCTTTAGAAAGGAGATGTGTATAGTTGTGTATAAAGAATATTGATTCTCACAATACGACAAGTATAGGTATTGGATACAAGATCTCCCGTCTAATTATTTAAAATAATATTTAATAACTGTTTTAATATTTGATATCAGAACTTGTGACTATTGGATAGTTACTTATTCTATATAAACAGTTGTTACATATTTTAATACGACTAGTAGTGTCATTGATATAAAGATAAACATTAAGAAAAATATTTGGTTAACTAAATAACTTAGAAAAGTGTTTTATGAGATTTTATCACATAAGCATAAGATGTTTATTCTGTATGGTAAAGGTGTAGGGGTTATTTAGGGGGTGAATCCGGTAACGCAGCGGAAGCGGTGAAAATCCGATTTTCAGATTTCAAAACTTTTTCTCGGATTAATTAAATAAACATATTTATTTAATATTCCAATAATCAAATTATGAAAATAAATTCAATAAAACAATTTTAAGTGAATTTACCGAAATACCCTTACTTTGTATTTTTGTCCGTTTTAGTCCGAAATTGATCCAATCAATTTTGAATGATTCTAAATCATTTATAAGATGAACTTATGATGTTCAAAACATCAAAACACCAAAGCAACCAAAATCCCCAATTTTCCTTATCAAGGCGTGAGCCTCACTTGGGTTCAATTTTGTGCATTTTGCACTTTCATGCTTCAAGACACATCCAAATGATATCCAATCAACATGAAACTTTATATGCATCATATACACACATAAATACACAACATATATGAAAACCCCCAAATTTGGAATTAGTTAAGAACCCTAATTTTTCAATTTCCACAAATTGGACAAATTAGACCAAATACATTAAATCAATTACTTCAATCATCATTCTTCCATCCAATCCAAGTCTCAACACAATGAAACAACTCAAGATCAAATCTAGGTCATTTAAGAGTGGGTCAATAACTCTAGATTAGCAACATGGTTTCATAAACCTTAAAAGAATGTTTACAACTACACTAGTTACAAACTTCCATCACCATACATGCTTTACACCTTCACCAAAACTTCCATAAAAAAAACCACAAAGAACAAAGAAGGAAATAACCTAAGATATCATATATTGAAGCCTAGATCCTAAGGAACAATTTCCTTACTAATAGTAAGTTTGAAAAAACTTACTAAAATCAAGCTTTCCTTTAATCTTTCTTTCTTTCTCAAGCTTCCTTTAGGTTTCTTCAATGGTGTTTATTTTGATAAAGTGTATTAGGTTAAATGTATCATGAAATGAAAATCAATTTATACTTGTTTCATTTGGCCTTTGGCCGAAAATGGCTAAGACAAAAACAAGGAAATTAATTTCAATTTCATTTCAAGTTTCATTTGGTCAACTTGCACAAATATCTTATAAACAGCTTTATTAGATATTTATTTTGGTCAAAAAATGCAACTAACATTATTTACTTTAAATATCCTAATGTAAGATATTTATATTTTAATTAATTTAATCATTTAACAATTAAATAATTAATTAATTAATCAAATACAAATATATTAAATATATGTATAATATTTACATTAAATATTAAAAACATATATTCATTTAGGAAATAAGTCAAATAACTCATTTTGACTATTAATTAATGTGTATTTAAATTAATCAAGTATTAAATGTAAATACACAATAATTAAGGAAATGACTATCTAGTCTCTTTAGCATGTATCTTGCGTTTAACCATTAAACGACTTTATAAATAATCAATATTATTTATTAATGTTGCTCTAGTGCTTTACGAGTATGTTTCATTATTGAGACTCTCTAGGTTCAGGTATATCCGTCACAAAATCCAATTTCGTGTCCATAATCTATCCACCCGTAGATTATGACGATCAAGGATAATCTCGTTGAACCATACAGGTCGAGGTCATGGCAAATGTATAATTCCTCCTTCACAGGTATCCGGATAAATCCCAGAGATATAGATGTAAACGTCAAATCTCTATCGGGATTATCCAGTCGACTATTCTATTAGTAATCTCAAAAAGAATGTTTAGAACTAGCTTCTAAACTTTACCACGGGCCCATGGTTTTATCTGATTGCTAATCATATGGACTACCTATGCTCTGATACACAGAACTGACGGATCCTATCTTGATACACATAGGACACCCTGAGGATCTGTCTACACCCAACGAACAGGCGGAGGTCTGATCTTAATAGATCGGTGACGTGACTGCCGTCTAATTGTAGAAGATGTCTCATGTGCCCACAATGGCATCTCAAGTCTAATAATCACAAGTGCTACTCAACCCAAGAAGATTCTTATTGACGCTGGTGTACCATCCATTAAGAATCTTCGGTGAGTCGTTCAGTGTTTATCCGCTATAAACACCTACACGTCTATACTAGTCTCCAAGACTAATGGTTCATTGAGAAACCATTGGAATCATATATTCCAGTATACGACATGTACCGGTCTCAAGGGGTTTACTATACTGACCAAGTAGTGTAAACCTTGACCAGGAACTGTCTGAGAATGACAACGTCATGATACTTCTCAATGTCCATTGCGACGCTTTTGCAACTGTATCATGACTAATCATTCTCGGGTCATTACGTCTTTACCATATAGAAATATAGATTATATTATAGAAACTGTATATATTATTCATAATAATAATGTTTTACAGAAGTATTTAACAGAAATATACCGGGAATTGGCGCTCTGAGCACCAACCCCAACAAAATCTCCCACTTGCTCTAGTGCCAATATCGATTGTATCTAATACCCATCGACTCCACGTGTTTATCAAACAGCTTCGGAGGTATGTGTTAGACATTATGGCCCATAGCGTCACTGTTTTGTAAATGATATTGTATTATTGTACAAAATTAACTATGTGATAATGAAATTGCCTTTTGCCGTTTTGTAAAATTATTTACTTTGATATATTAATGGCAAAAGTCCGTATGATTAGTTCCGTATTGAGATGATATGAGACAGTATCAATATAAAAGGTTTAATCATTAAATATCCCTAGTCGGAGTATTATCGAGATCGGACATCGATAATGCGGAATAGACTAGTATTGCATTTGTGCATGTTGTGAGGGCACAACGGCATAGTTCTCATATATTTAAGTATTGGATACTTATGCAAGTGCGATAGGAGGTTGTGTTTTACCGATGGTACGGAAAACAGCTTCGCTCTGGATAGACCCCGCGGAATCCCATTGGTAGTATGTCTGCGTGTCTATGGGAGGCCGCATCAGGGTAGGTGTATATGGTCTTAACCTGAGACTTGCATCGCTAGTACTTGCGACAATCGGTAAACTTTGGTTTTGGTGGTTGGGGACTTTAACCGGTTCTGTGTTCACCACTTCTGGGTTTATCAGGAATCGTAGTGTACTGGGTGTGATGTCAAGATGGAAGTATCACTTCAGACATAGGGAGTTGATGATCGCGCAGGACACAGAACTAGTACTCTATAAAAGGTTGCAACCGTCGGGACAATATGACTAGGTCAGGATTGTCCGATTTAAAGAGACTAGTTGTTTGATGTCCGATATATGTTTCGTACGGGGCAGACACACTTCCAGCCCCAGGCCTAACATGTGATCGTTCGATACTGGATCGATGTACGCGATACTACGGTATACTACGCTTGATATAGATCTAATATTCTAGTAAGAATATTTCTGGAGAATTGGGTAGGCATGGCGCTTTGCTAGAAGCCAACCTTGTCTTGTAAATCGGTAAAAACGTAGTACGAGGTACGTACGTGTTTGGATTATCCAACGACCGTATTTACTGCCAACATATCCGGAGATCTCTTGGGTCGCTTCCTGAAGATTCACCTATGATGTTTGATTCGAACTTTATTAATCTTGGATTAATAACGGAGAAACTTTATCTTGGATAAAATGCCTTATTAGGAGAGAGAGAAATATCGATTAATTTGGAATTAATCGATAAAATAATATATTCGATATATTATTAAACGAAATTAGATTTCGACGCGAAAATTAAAATTGGATTTTAATTCGGGCAAACAAATTAATTTAGAATTAATTCATTAGCGAACTGAATAGTAATTTCGCAAGGCGTAATTATTTAATTCACGTCACGACGGAAATTCGTTAATTCGGAATTAGCGAAACCGAGCCCGAAAGTGTTTGCGGACACATTCGTATTTTGAATCGAGTGGTATCCGCAAATCGCATCGCGATATCTCATTACTTGATACGAATAGATGATGGATGTATCTAGTCACCTTTAAGGGATGATACATTATCTCTATTCTCAAAATGTGGTAATGATGGCAAATGATGGGTTTCATTTTGGAGGGAAAAACCTTTCACGGTTTTTGAAGGGTTTTTTATTAAAAAAAAATTGATTTTGGTATTTGATATCATTATTTTTAATTGCTTTTCAATTTCCTCTCTCTCACGTTTTTGGTAACAAAAGGGGAAAAGAAAAGAAAAGTGCTAAGACTCATCTTCTTCTTCCTTTGCTCACGCCGTGAGCTTCCAACCAAAGGCAGAAAATTGTTTTTCATTCTCCATTTTTGCTAGCACAAGCAAGGATCAAAAGAGGTGATAGGGAAACAACCTTGGAGCTTGGAACACTTGAAGATTCGCAGCCTCTCTCCATCTTCTTGCTTGGCCGAAACTTCCACCTTGAAGACTCAAGGATTGTCTTCACCATTTTCGTCACAAAGCTTAGTAAGTATGATTCCTCCATATTTCTAGCTTTGCATGTATGTTACTTGTTGTATTTCTATGGCTTAATCTTTCTTTGGGACTAATTATAGAAACAAACAATGGTATCATTGAGCCATGTTTAAGCATGAAATACATTAGGGTTAATTTGGGGAAAATTGATTGAAGCATGTTCTTGTGAAATTGGATGCTAAAGTATGCTTATATGCATGTTATATGATATATTACATGATCAATTTTAAGAAAAATGCATTGGATGATTTTTCCCCCAAAATGTTGTCTTGGCCGAATGTGGAGGTGCTTCCATTGATTGGAATTTTTCATGCACAAGCTTATTTGATGACTTAAGCATGATTACATGTATAATATATGATATAATACATGATCAATTTTGAGAAAAATGCATTGGATGATTTTTCCCCCAAAATGTTGATTTAGCCGAATGTGAGGTACTTCCATTAAGTTGAATTTTTGCATGCACAAGTTCATTGGATGATTTGAGTGTGCTTAAATGTTAGTAATATGATGTATTACATGATCAATTTTGAGAAAATTGTATTGGATATTTTTTCCCCAAAATTGATGCCTTGGCCGAATGTGTAGGTCATTTTATTGATTTGGAATTTTTCATACACAAGTTTATTAGATAACTCAAGCATGATTAAATGTATGATATTTGATGTAATACATGATCAATTTTGAGAAAAATGCATTGGATGATTTTTTTCCCTAAAATTGATGCTTGACCGAAAATGGAGGTCTTTTCACTTAATTGAATTTTTGCTCTCAAGTTCATTAGATGACTTAAAATCAATATGGATAATAGATTAGTGATTCAATTGGATTGAAAAACAAATCGAACCGCAAAAATCTCTCTTGGCCGAATACAACATGACATGTTAAAGGACTTGATTTTTGTTCAAATAAATGTTAGACAAGTGTTTTGAACAATTGATGATTAATGAATTAAATTGGTGTTTTTGAAATATTTGGTTTAATGAATTAATCATGCAATTACACTTTAATTAATTGAATTTTAAAATTTGGAATATTAAAATTTAATTAATGGACTTTTATGTTTAATTGGGCCTTATGGGCTTGAAATTGATTTTATGGCACTTAAGGGTGATTCCTTATTTGGGCTTGGTAATTGGGTTTGACCCACATTGACCAAAGCCCAAGCCTTTATAAATCAATTGAAAGCCCATTGGACTTTAATTAAACACACATTGGATGTTAGTTGGGCTTGGAGACCCAATTTGATAAAATTTAGAATCTAATCTTTAAAAGCACATTAAAAGTGTAATCATTTAATTTGGAATTAAATAAATTGAATTAATATTGAATGCGACTTAAATTGGATTTAACGGGTAGTTCGATATAATTCATGAATTCGTACCTTATGTACTTATTCTCAAACGAGTTGGACTCGCGCAAAATCAAACCGTTGATTGAACATTGGATGATCACTTAAACAAAGACTAATTAATTGGATTAGATTGGTTGTATAGCATGTCTTGAATGAATATACATGTATGTGATGAATGAATAGTGTATAGCGGATGGATATTAGAAGGGAAAGGGTAATTTTAGAAATTATTGTAAATTTAGAATTTATAAATTGGACCTGCGTGTCCAGCCTTATCTCTTTTATCTCTTTGTATTCTCTTCTCACCTAATTCCCCTCAATGTATATGAGGTTTCTCTTATTGTATTATGTAATTGGGTAGAAGTAGAATATTACTAGCGGGGAGTGGAAATGGAGTGATTTGTTCTAGGAACAAATTGTTTTACATATCCATCCGTATATCACTATTAATTTATTTTATGCACTTTATGATGTTTTAGAAGCATGCTTAAGGGTGTATGATGATGAGACCTAACAAAGATAATAAATTGGTTGCCAATTACGCAAAAATCCCTCAATCTATATTAGCGATTATCCTTCCATTGAATGATTCTTGTTCAAGATCCAATTGGCATTGGTTTGTTGGCCAAAGTCAAGACCTTGTCAATTAGGATGTACTTGAATCATGAGAGTTTTGTTCCACAATGGTGTCTTGTCCAAGTTGTGATTTGTTGGCCAAAGTCAAGATCACTTCTTGTCCAACGACATTGATACGAAACTATCCTTGTCAATGGGTCCCGCTTAACTGGAATCATTAGGTTTGTTGTGCCAAAGCCAAGGCCTAGATGATTCGGAGGATATGGTTAGAAAATGTATAGATACATTGGCATATGCAATATGTTTAGGACTTGGATGTCCACCTAACCGGATCTAGGAATGGATTGGATCCAATTGATCTGTGAGATCTACCTAGTTAAATAGCATACAGCTTGTTGGCCAAAGTCAAGGTTGTGTGTTATTTAACGGGATCCTAGCCCACTAGGAAATAGGATTTCCCGAGTTCTCAACAGAGGGTTAGAGACTTGATAAAAATAGTGGGAGGCTAGTATTGAATTTGCAATTTCATTCAGATACTTAGCCTTACGCGTCTTTCAAAAATTATTTTATTAATTTAAAATTAGTTGGACTAATTCATTGTTATTTTTGTAACAGTTTGACTGTACCCATTTTATCGTTAACTAGATAGTTGGACTATCGTAGTTAAGATGGCAAGCAAGGTAAGTGTCCGAGACATCATCATGGGTGACAATGTCTTTAAGGGCACAAACTTCGCTGATTGGGAAATGAACCTAAGGATAGTCCTTGGGTCTGAGAGGATGCTGTTTACACTATACAAACACCTCTCCCGCCTAAGCCCACTGATCCACTTGAGCTGGAGTTATGGAAAACTCACAGCAGTGATTGTGACACAGCTCAGGCTATTATGTTAGCTTCGATGACTCAGCACTTTCGTCGCCAAAATAGGGACTTGGATCCTTATAATATGATGGCTAGACTGCGAGATCTCCATCGCTCCAATAAGCGGATGGAGAGATATGAGTTGGTGAAGAAGAAACTCTTCCGCGCCCGAATGACTGAAGGCGCATCAGTTGAGGCCCACGGGGCTCAAATGATCGCCGATATTGATGAGTTGGCCAATATGGGAATAGTCTTGGAGGCTGAGCTGACCGTAGATATGATCTTACAGTCACTTCCTGATACTTGGAAACAATCATAATCAACTACAAGTTGATGGATACGGATGACACTCTTGGAGAACTGTTATCCATCTTGAAAGAGTCTGAAAAAGAACTCCACAAAGGGGGCAAGCGCGAGGCGTACTTTGCATCGACCTCTCAGAGGCCAAAGACTGGGCTCAAAGCTACTGGAGGGGTAAGGAAGAAGAAACATAAGAAAAAGGGTAAAGGCAAGTTGACAAAAGCTTCTGGGAAGCCAAGGGACAAGTCTCAAGATGTCTGCCTCAACTG